>JAOYSI010005944.1:0-13196 GCA_025775065.1 Hiodon alosoides | reverse complement strand
GGGGGGGGGGGGCCGGCCGGGCGCCCCACCATTCGCCCGGGGGGGGGGGGGGGGGGGGAGAAGGGCAACAGCCACGCTGCAGCTGCTGCTGGCTCCCATGCACACTCTAGAGTGGCAATTACTGAATGGAAACTGACTGCAGCTCCCCAAAAACTGAACTAATGGGACCAGACAAATACATTTTAAAAATGTATACTGTTTGAAACAAGATTCTGTCTGAAATTGAACCCCATAATAGGCGAATGATCATGAACCACCATGGAGCGTGTGTCACAGAGGGAGGTCAAGGGCTCAATGGTGACTGTAGCCCCACTGTTATGAGAAGATTCAGGAGGAAAACTACATCTCTCTGGGACAAAACAGCAAGTGTTTCCCACACCGTCTTTTACGTTATTCAGTTGGCTTAGTAGCAGATGCTCCAATCCAAAGCGACTTGATTAGCTTTCAATTTCTTTTTATATTTCATTATGGATACTGTAGCCTTGCTAACTCACTGGATTTGTGTTGGCACCATTGGGGTTAGGAGGAGTCCAATGCTGCTATACTGCTATATATTTGGAGCACACAACTTTTCCATGTCCATGAGCCCGGCACAAGTAGCAACACGAGACCACAGGAACAAGCTCAGTTTCCTGGGTAACACGTGGACCCTTACTTTTCTCGAGTTGTAGATATCTTTCTTTTCCCCCCGCTTCAACGCAGATCTCTTTTGCTGTAGTACGCAATGTCCATCAAGGCGAAACTAATAAACCTGGAGCCATGCGCAAATACACAGACCAACACATACACCCCCGTGCACGCACACACGCACATCACCAACCACTACAGTGAATACCTAAACATCAGATAATCACTTTGTCCTGGAGTGGACGACACTCAGCCCCCTAATGTAAAGCAATTACTTGTCATTGACGTGGGTGATGATGTTTATCTTTTATCTAAAAAGTTGATTAATTATGGTGGCACGCCAAAGTTTTAGGGGATCTTCCTCCCTCTCCAGCCATGCTTTTGGGTTTTGGACTGCCACCAGGGGTCAAGAGGACCCTAACGATAACGTGATTTGGAGCAAAATACTGTAAGAGGGTGTCCCTGAATATGTTGAGTACAAAGCACTAAGACTAAAAGAAAATAAAGAAAAAAGGAAGACAAGGAAAAAAAACCCACATCGTAGTGAGTGTTTGGACATTAATTGTAATCCACAGCTGCTTATTGCACACCTCAAACAAAAGAGTTTACACCACCCTTTATTCTTCCTTCACCTCGACAGGTTTGTCAACATTAAACCAGTACAGATGACGGGATTCTAAAGGTGCCAAAGTGGGGACGTCAAGACAGACGGAGGTGGGAAACGAGGCACCCGCTACCAGCCGTTCACACTGAGATAGCCTAATCGATACAGAACAGTGAAAGCCTGTGGAAAACAGCCGCATCCAGCGGTTCCCACCGCGTCAAACGAGCACAATTCGTCTCCACAACAAGCTCACGCTCCCTTCCCCAGCCACAATGCAGTTTTCCTTCCCTTTAGTTTAAAGAATGAACCACCCGCCCTGCCCCCCTGCCCAGAAAGAAAAGGGAGATCAGATGCTTACAGGTACCTGGCTGGAGAGAGCAAAGCTGCTGGCTTGGCTCTTCTTCTTGCTGTTGCTGTTGCTGTTGGCGCCCGCTCCCGCACTCATGGTGCTACCCCCAGACATCTTCCTTTTCCTGCGCTTGTTGGGTGCCTGTCTCGCCGGCTCCGCTACAAACGAAGGGGGGGGGCACAAAAGTCAGCCTTCCTCTCTACATCAGCAACGCTTCTGCCCAATCGGTCAGCATTCACACCTCTGTGGGATCGACTTAAGTGCAAATTCAGCCCCTCGCTGGATCTTCTTTTGCTCTAACCTGCGTTAAAATGAGCACGGGCGTTTACATACGGGCGAGCTCACCTGGCGGGGCCACCATCCTCTGCCACTTCTGGAACAGGCAGGTCTTGAGGCAGTCCCGGGGGCTGAGGCTGTAGGTCTTGTGCCTGGACATCAGCTCCTGCATGGGCTCTAAGATTACACACAGCTGTGGAGGGAGAAGGAAAGTGATTTTCTCATCGTATTCAAATCAAGTTTTCCAGTCGGGCAATCATGCACCAACAAGGGGTAGCTTATAGGTAACAACAGATTACTTTTTAAATCTGTTAAACCAGAGTGTGAGACATGGCACAAAACTGTCAGAATCTTTTTATTGTACAGTATTGGGTAAATCTTTCAAACTAATGAACAAAGACTATGAGCTTACTTAAAAAATCCTATCTACTCTGAGTACTCTGACTAGTAACAAAAAAATTCTGAACAATAAAAACAGTAGTTTTCTTCATAAAACCCTTTTTCACCAGAGACAAAACTACATCAGTTCACTTCAAGACTTTTACACTTCATAAGACGATTTATTTTAATCTATGTACCTAGCCAGGTAGCGGTGTAGTTATGTTTTAAGCTGCAAGCAAGCTTGTTATGGTTTGATGGTGATTAAAAAATAGAGATCCATGCCTGCATTAATCAGCTTGAGTAACGAGGTGTCAGCCAGCAGCCTGCACATTCGGAACTCTGTGTGAAATGCTGTGAGCGTGGCCAGTCCATGTGAACATACATAGCCTGCATTTTTTCATTTATTACTCAAATATATCTACTTTTTTTCAAAACTGAGAGCCATCCACCTTGGTCTAAAACGAAAATGAAAAACTGCGGAGACTGTTTTAAAGCTTCATTCATTTTATTAATTTTTTTTAAACAATAACGATGTGGCAATTCAATTTCGACATCATCTTTGAAACCGTACAAGTTTTTGAGATTGGAGGACACTCACTCGGAGGTAGTTTAACGTTGAGTTGGAGAGGCCGCATCGCGTGATGTTTTTTGACAGCTGGTCCAGCATCTGGGGGTCCTGGGCCTGTTTACAACAAAGACAGCTCTTCAGCAATGTGTTTCCAACTTATGTAAGATGGGAATGACATGCCTAGTGTGTACAAGAAACAGTAGCTTCATTTTTTAAGGCCTCCTTTTGAGGTTTCCATACTCATCTATTAGTGCCGCCTCTTGAACGGCACTGGCACCCATCTGGCTTAATGTACAGCTACCCACATTGAGTCAATTAAATTTACCCAAGCATATTATAAAGTTATATTTTAAAAAAACATGACCTCTGGGGGGAAAAAAAAAAACCCACTTGATTATCTGTGGTGCAGTAGTTAAGGCTAGAGACAACAGCAACGATGTTGTAAGGAAGAGATGTGGATGGGCAGCAGAGGCGACACTCACGTGCATGGCCAGGATGCTGCGCGGGATAAGCTCACGGTGCTGCCTGATGCTGAAGTGCCATGTCTTGATCCTCATCATGTCATCGAACATAAACTCCAGGTATAGCCTGCCCTCCACATACACCTGCGGAGGGAACAGAAAGGTCAGACATTGGGTGGCAGGGCAGGGTACACACTGGCTCTTACAGCAGATCAGGATAAAAACTAAAGGAAGTCCTTACTGTTTTCAGCTTTTTGGTTTCGATTTAAAAACCTTTGTAAGGTTCGTGACGGTTTTTAGTAGTCCATTTGGTTGCTGCAGTGCTCCTTTTTGACTTTTAAACTCAATTTGTATTATAAACAAACAAAAACAAAAAAATTAGGATTTGAAGAAACCCGAGTATGGATAGCTCACAGGCCGTGGGTCCCTTCTCAGACCTGAGCCTTGGTGCTTCTCTATGTATACCACATTCAGGACCACCCATCAAAACATATAATGCCACTTTCCATGTTGGAGTGGTTGTGGGTACTATGTTCATAGCCTTTGGTGCAGGGGTACATACCTGTGTGAACATGGGCTTGCCATTCTGCGTGACCATGGTGCACTGGTCACAGTCCAGGGACACAAAGTTATTGTGAAAGGACTCCTTGGGGTGCTTCAGGACATAATAGAGCTCCGCGGCTCCTCCTTCGAAGATGCTGCGGAAGTATCGTGGAATCAACGTCCGGCCAATCGCTGAGAAGCATAGACAAAAGTATTATTAATTTTTCCGTCCACAAGAGAGAGAGGTGTGTGAGCACAAACGAGATGCGTCTCACTCACTGTATCGTTTGGGTCCGTCCTCCAGGCAAAAGGTGATGGTCAGCATGGCATCGTCTTCGAAAAACTCAGTGGTGAAGGCGTCCCACCAAAGATTATCACACTCCTGCAGGAGACCCACACAAACACAAAGATAGGGTTTCTTCAGGCCTCACATCAGGCAGGCCAGGTAACCTTCCCACATCTCCAATGAGCCTCCGCAATTTTGCAGCTTGGTCGATTCTACTGCTGATCTCCATTACTTATATAAGAGCTGGTGCCAAGCATAAAAGTTATCTTTGGAGGCTTACATTTATTAACTTTAAACACATTTATGCATCTCGACAGGCATAGGAGTGATTCAAGTACTGTTAAACATTGGCTTTCAACCTGCAACTTTCTAGTCCAATGTTAACCAAGCCTGGGAGAGCTGCAATGCCTGCAGGTTTTATTCCATCTCACCTCTCAATAATTAGTCATGAAATGGATAATAAATCTCCTCACTTGGTGAAAATCAGATGCTCATCGATAAGTCAAAAACCCACGTACGCAGAGACTCCTCAGGAGCAGGTTTGGCGCGCCCCTGTTGTAGTCAATGCGCATTGACCTGACCACTATGCCACCCGGTCTATTGATCTACACTAGGGGTTGGTTCCTCATGACACCTCTAGTGGCAATTCCTTTCCAAACACAGAGTGTGCCCAATTCCTTTCCCTGCTGAGAATCCCCAACAGGAAACTAGGACATCTGAGAGCAAAACTACGCCAGCCCACCACTCAGTAGAAACACTTGTGAGCTCACCTCAGTCCAGTTCTGTAGCCTCTTGTTGAGTTCAAATATCCTGTAGTCGGTCTGGTTCCCATATGGCGTGTGCCTCCTGTTGGTGGAGAGAGTGGTTTAGAGGTGATGGACTGTTGTAAAAGCTGGTCTTCCGCACAAAAGATTAAATAAAAATAAAAAGTCAGAGTACTTCAATGGCGGTGGTTATTTCTGTATTCAGACTTCTGTCAAACTAAAAAAATATGCTTTCAAGTCACCAAGTATGTATCTCTTTGAAATGGAAATGTCATCCATCCACACACACACACACACACACACACACACACACACAAAAGTGCAATTTGACAAACTGCTCCCTTACCCTATTCCAGGCTCCAGGTATGTGGGAGGGTACATAGGTGTAGGACTGCGAAAGAGAAACGGCAGTAGTCAGGACTGGCGGCCACCACTTACAGCCGCGCCACCTCAGAGTCGGCCACTCCATCAGCCTCAGAGCGCCATGCAGAACTGGCAGCGGTTTGCCCTTGTGCCCTCAGGGCAGTTCTCTGTGGTCTTACCTCTGGGGCACAGCAGAGGCCAGCCAAGAAAGGCTTCCAGAACCCTTCCAGGCCGGGACTCCGGCTTCTTCTGCTTATATAGCCGGGGGGGGGTATGGGGGGGTTGGGCAGGAACACTACCAGACGAAATCCACCATCCTTAGGGTATCCCCTTATGTTTTATCTCACCAGAAAACAAAACTGCTAAACTAGTGGTTTGTTGCTTCAACTTGGGGCCGATCCACAACCAGTCAGGGGGCCATTAAGTTCTTTACTTTCATGCTCGCCCAGTTGCTTTTCTTTACCAAAAGCAATGCAGAAAATTGATTCAGAAAACCTGGTAGAGAAGCCACCCACCCATTTGTTCTAATGCCCCCTAAGCGTGCCCAGAAAATAGAAGCACATTCAAATAAACAAATATGGTGTGCTTTAGTTTTTTTTTCCTCGATAATTTGGATTGATCGGAAACAGGTTGACAATGTGATTACGCTGCTGTGTCAGCAGGCTCCAGTGCACTTACCCCACATCTCTGTCCAGCATGGTGCCTGGATGAAAAGGGGGGAAGGCGCTGCCGTTCGGGGGCTCCTTTGGAGAGTACAGCTTGAACGACTTAGAGGAACAGCCTGCGGAGAGGGGGACAACAGCAGCCATCAGTTCCCAACCTTAGTCCAGGGAATCCCAATACGGGACGACAGTTGTTGGGTAAGAGTAGATGAGTTAATTCCAAGACCAGGATTGGTTATAGTTGCTCTCAGCCCTCCCCCTTAAACCGTAAATATAGAGGAGACTTTTTTTTTTTTTTAAATCAATCCCTCTCTCTCTTCTGCTTTTACAAGGGCATGCATGGATAACCCTCATCCTTCACGGCCGGCACAAGGGGCAGGGCCACACAGCCTGACCTCATTCCAGTACGGTGCACATCCCTGGGGGATGGGTGGTGTTGGTCACTTAATGACCCTATCTGCGCAATGAATGACTCCCTCCTCCCCCTGGTGAGCTTGATAACAGTGACACAGTGGACACAGAACTGTGGGGGACGATTTTCAATTTTATTAATTTGGGGACCCCCCTCCAAAATTAAGTGGATCACTCACAAAAGGCATCAAGTTAAGCCAGGGTGGAAAAACCCTGACAGCTCCATCCAATTACGTCGATCCACAGATTTCAAAGAGTGCATTTGATTAACGTTACAGCAGATCAAGCTAGATTTGTGATATGCGATTAACAGCCTGACTGACAGCAGCTGTGGCAGAAACACAAATAGAAATGTGGTCCACTTGACCAATAGTAGAGATGCAACTGCCATGGGTACAAAACAAAAAAAACGGGTGAAATAGAAACCAATCAGAATCAAGAGAAAGCTTTGCAAAGACTCATATTCAAGTCAAATCAAGCATACACATTGGAATTAACAATATCGGTCAGATACTAGGAGTAATTGTCATGCGTTCATGACAAAATTATATAAAATCATGTTAATCATCAGCCAAAAAGCTGAAAACAGTGTTGCTTCAACAAAATATTTACTTATTGGAAGACAGATGGATGTGAATACTAGTAATTTTAGTGTATAACGAACGACTAACAATAATAAATGTAACACTTTAGTCGTTCAAATGTGCTGTAGTTTAGATGCAATAGCAATGCAAGTGTAGTTTAACGTGCAATAAAATAGTGAGCTACCATGCCCAATTAACCACTACTGCAAGAAGGTACAAAGACTAGTGCTACATAAGCAAACAATGTAGGGGGGCTCAAGACTGTGGTATGAAGCACTGTTGGAAGAGGTAAGTTTTCGGTTTCTTCTTGAAGGCAGTAGAGACTTGAGATTTTCTGAGGACCGGATGTTGGAATCCACAAAAAAAAGAACCACTAAGCGCTGTGGAGGATGGCGGCGGTCTGGTGGGGATGTGTGGCGAGATGAGCATGCAGCCAGTAGGTGATCCAGTAAAAACTACTTCTTTTTTAACTTAGTTGCTTAGGAGACACTTTTACCCAAAGCGACTTACACGGCTTAGAATTTCTACATGAGTCCACTTATACAGCTGGATATTTTACTGAAGCAATTCGGGTTGACCTGCTTGATCTGGGCTAAGCTCAGACCCTACGAGGTCACTCCTTATGGGACAAGACATGCTCCCGCCTCTAACCAGATCAGATGTAGAATTCTAAGGAAAACTATTTACAGTAAGTCTGTCACGTTAACCACTACACCAACAGCTGCCCCCTGCCTGAGCAATACAAAATAAATAAAGCATAATGTTTTTATATTAAAACGGCATAACCGTTTCACAGAGAGTAGGCACCAGTAAGATGAAGTTACAACACTGACTCAAACTTTTGTAGGTAATTTTGCATCATTAAGAGAGAGAGAGAGAGGGAAAGGAAAAATGGCACAAGTCTTTTTTGGGCTTTTGTGTGCGTGTGTGTGTGTGTGTGTGTCACAACTGATCTGTAAGGGTTCAGGCATTTTATACTTATATTCTGTCATTTTGAAAGGAAATGAAGTTTCCCTAAGCAGTGTTCCCTCCAGTACAATGTGTATACAAACAAAACTTCCCATAAATAACCAAATTAGCCATAAATAACCTACAATGAAAATACATTTCATTATTTCTATAGATTTAATTATACATATTTCTTGTTTTTGGAAATAAATGCTTTTGTATTATAGCAGTAATACTTTTTTTTTAGGAATACAGTGATTAGTGTGAATGAAAAAATGGTGTTAAACTATATGTAGCATAGCTGCCAAACCAAGCTTTCTCAATGCATAGCATACATGTGAAATAGACAAAAGAAGGAGGGTTTCGATTGCATTCCTCTTATCATCCCCCTGGCATCAAAGAGTTTTTTATTTATTTATTCATTCTGAAACAAATTTACACATGTAGAAGACAATGACTTCTACCGTTTGCCTTAGGAATATTTTGAAATAATGTACTTATTAAAGACAACAAAAACTAGGCCAGCATGAAAATTACAGGAGTGCTAATGATATAAAAGCTCTATGCTAGTATCTCAAAACAATGGCCAAGGGCTTATTTGACAAATCATTTTCAGGACACACACACGAACACACACACGGTGAAACTGAACAATAAATGAATGCACAATTTAAACAATTTGTGTGTCATCTGAATATAAAAGGAGTTAGTTGTTAGTAAGTGGGTATGCTTTTATTATTAGTGTGTTATAGGTACAAACATAAAACTCAAAATGAAGAATGTCTATTGTCACAACAAGCCCTATCCAGCATAGGAGAAGCCCAATGAATCGGCGAACGCCTTGCTCGTCAACCCGAGAGGCGAATTCACAAACTGACACACAGGAAACGAGGCTCTCCCTTCAAGGGCCTGTACCTCATGAAACATTCAGGGCCAAAGACCAAACATGGCTATTAAAGATTCACTACACAGGAGACAGGAACACCCAGTCCAAAAGTGTGCCCAATGCTGACATCCAGACGACACACTAGGAAGTCTAGGAAACAGCAAAATAAAACATTTTCCCTTTCCGCACACCTGCGTTCATGAATATGTATACCATTTGGCAAAAACCTTGTTAAATCGTATTTGAATAACACAATCGCAGCAGCTACACAGGCCGGTTAATGACCAACCACCAACTCAAAATTTGGGTAACTTCTGCCCTATCCAATTGCCGTTGAAGCAACTGCACTCGGGTCAACCAAGGCCTTCGAAAAATCTCACTGTGCCCCTTCTCTTTATTACTCAAGGCGGGCACCAGACCTACCCAGGAGCATCAGCCAGGAAAGGAAGACTAGAGCGTGCTCTGTCACTCGGCAAACGCTGTTACACTTCCGAAGCTTTCAAAGCATTTGTTGGGACATTGAGCAGTTCATACATAGTTTAAAGTAGCACACTTCCGTAAAACTTAGCCTACCACTGTAAAATAATGACTTGCATTCCAAAACAAATGACAGGCGTGATGATTTTGGTGTTCCTGTTTCTCGATTTCTCTTCAGGAATTTAAAAAGCTTTTAAAAACTTTTTTTAAAACTTTAAAAGTTTTATGAGAAAAGATTGTTTACGTGAAGAATCAAAATATATGGGAAAAATCAAGAATGAACCTTCAAAGATTCGTAGTGCCTCATACAGAATCAAACTGAAGAGTATGCAGTTACTTAAATGGCAATCAAAGCCTGAAAAATCCAGATTGCCTGGTGCTCCTAATTCGCAATGTGCTGGGAGATAACATCAGGGTCTGTAAATTCAGTCCAGGGCTGGGTCCCAAAGACCATCCTGCAATGTTATTTACTTAACCAACCGGGACACCCTTCATCTAGAGAGGCTTCCAATTTTATGTGCACTGTACTCCTGTCATGGGCTGAATTTCAGAGCTACGGTTCTTGTTGCAGCCACGATTTCAGAAACCACTGCATTTACTAATAATTCACTAATAATTGGTCCCCTCGACCGCCAGTGATGCTCCAACATGTTGCTTTATTAAATGTTTATTCCTAAAACTTTGCACCTTCAGTATAACTCTCTTTTTTTACAAATTTGACAAACTTTATCTACCTGGGCAGCATGGCCCATAGACAATATGCGTACATGGCATCGACAATAAATACACCTTCTCTTTATCAGTATAAACTAAAAATAATTTTTGAGACTAAAAATATTCTCAAAAGTCTTGCATATTTCCCTTTAACTAGTCATTCAAATGCAGGACACAACCCCACTTTTCTGATAGGTATTCAAAGGACTGTAATACCCTTTTACATGAAACATTAACTTGGCTAAATAGCTGAAGCGCAATTAACCAAAATAATCAAGGAATGTAATATTTCACGAACTTAACTTTATTTATTTACGTTTGCTAACAAAAGTAGACACTCAGTTCCATGAGTACTTCCAAGTATTTTACACTACATTGTAATATTAGGATATGGAAATTGAACATAAGATACGTAATATAAACATACCCAATTGAAATACTATGGAGACTATGCCGCCTTGCGTACATAAATAATTCCTTTTCTAAACACAAAGGGAAATTAGCTTTTAAGAAAAACAAGTATTAGATTTTGTTTTTGCTGTGGACTCTTACTGGAGGACACAAGAGGACTAGTTACTGTTAAGTGTTAATCTACAACTTAAACTATGAAGGGAAAAAAGTAAACCTGAAAACTCATCGGATATTTTAAAATGACAATTCAAAATTCGTCTCTAATCCGTCGTTCAAAACTGACGGGCTTTCACTCCAGTACACTTTACTTGTCCTAGCTGGTTAGCTACCACTCGTCCAAGGCCACATTTCAGATGACTTGTATGTATGAGGCGATGGCAAAACAAATTGTTCAAAAGGGCGCGTTTCAAATCTTCCAGTTTGTCTTAGACTTTGCACGGCCAGATTTTTTAACAGCAGCGATGTGTGGCTGTTATGTGTACTATTCATTCGGTAAAACCTCACACTATAACGATAAAGTAGGCCCCAAAATAGACCCTTTTTTGCCATCATGTAGTAGCAAACAGGGAAATATAATGAACAATACACCTGCAGATACCAAGCATTTTTTGTGTGCAAAATTCATAATAAATACAATTAAACAAACATACTTTTCACTGGCGATACTGTACCTGCAAAGAACTCCGTCTAACAATATATGTTTACAAATCCGCAATGGCCAGGTTTCCCGTTCCTGGGATTCAGAACGTCGGCTGGCGATGCATTAAAATCCCTTCATTGAAAAAAAATTAATATTTAAAGCTTAAAATGAGAACGGAGTGGAAAGGCGATTTACAGTCCGAATGTTTTCCTCTTTAAGAGGCCCTGTCCACTCGCAAAAGCCTGGTGAAAGAAATTATAGAGCCCGAAAAGCCCTTTGTTCCTGGACAGACATGAACAATAGCTGTAGGCCCTCCTCTTTCTCCGTGGGTACCCCCCTCGCTCCGCTCCGCTCCGCTCCTCTCCTCTACTCTCCCCAGTAGAAAACAGCACCAGCAAAGCCTTTCGAACTACTCTCAGAATGAGGCCCGGGAGCTGGTGAAAACCGTCAACCGCGCTTCCTTCGCCCTCCCCCTGCTACAGCTGCTACTGTTTTCATACACTTGTGACCGCAGCTCCCCAATCGTAGTGTACACCGCTTTTGCACCACACAATCACGTATCTTTACTCTGCAATTTAACGAATATTGAAGAATGCCATTTTAAATAGTTTAGCTTAGATTTGTGTGAAATAATATGATGCAGCCATCTTAATTCAAAAACCTTGTCGATACAAATCCTAGTAGAAATTATAGACGGTCTTTGTTCAATAAATCACAAACTACTGCTCTAACACAATTCACAAGAATCCATGATCCGCAGTGTCAAATAACTATAGATGACAATAATAACCGTTTTAAATGACTGATTACAGATTCAACCAAATTAAGTCTAATTTTATTATAATTAAGAATATAGTGTGTCCCCTGTCCACGTCTCGGCGCACATACATGGGCCTATGCCGTGTTAAATTATTGCAACAGACATTATAATTATATTTTTGCAAAAAAAAGAAAGAAGTTTATTTAGGACAGCCGCGTGAAAATACAGGTTCACCCTATAAGTGCTATCCAGTTGTGTAGGCTATAGGTAGTAGAATAGACATATTTGTTTTTCTTTTTATAATAATGGATTTTAACCTTTCAAATGATCAACAGACAAGGAAAGATATGTATACATTATCGGAAAACAATGAGACTAAGAGAGCTGGCTGAAACGTTAGAAAACTGTAATCCAAACTTTAGGCCTACTAACTACACCACCATATAATTAATTTGAAAATAAACGTAGTAAAGTCTAAGAAAATGTAAAAAATTAAAAAAATGTCCTGTTCGCACCATCAAAACACGGGTTTGCTCTATAGAGAGGATTACGGTTTAAGTATCCGTATCACCTCTTCCGGGCCCGATGTTAGTTCTCCCAGGAGAGGGCCGCTATTCTTACAGCTACCACACCCCTTTCGCTGCAGCTATAGAGCTGTGCGAAGCCTATTTCCATATAACAAAAGTTCTGCCACTATGACAAGAAAGGATTAAACTGCAAGACTGCCTCTTAATTAAAATATTAAAATATATTTATTTAGACTTTTTGCACAGACAGTGGGAAAAGCTTTATGCAAAAGTAAGTCTGTGAGGCTGTAGCATAACTAATGTATTATTGGTTGATATCTTTGAGGGGTCATATAGTGTGTTACCGGGGTATGTATTTGTGCATAAAGAGGAATCAGAGCTGGGATTTAGATGCCACAGTGTGCAACAATGTAACTGTAACTTCTTATGCCAACGACTTTCTCAGCCTGTTTGCACAAATCCAAATGAACTGACCTGCCAATTACCCAAACCAGACACTAGTTAACCAACCAGACAGCATTCTGAGAACAGTGCTACATGTTCACAGTACATTTCCCCTGCTTCTCCGGACACACATTCTGACCGCTGTCTTTGTAAAGCCCTGACTAAGTAGACAAAGACATTATCTCTGAGCTGTAGCTGTATCTTTTGAACTCAGCTACCCAAAGCTTTCTAATTTTTCAAAACTACAAGAGCCACAGAGCACTTTACCCTCCCATCAGGCTCTGCATGTCCTCCAGTTACTCTCATTCACCCCAGTAGCATGAATTTCCTAGAACAATCGGCCACTCACAGGTTGTGTTCTCATCACTCAGTCCAAAAGAACAAAGTGCATAGGCAGGGACAGCTTTACCCCAATAAATGTCACGCTAAAGTGGGAAACTGAGGTCCTGTTTGAGAGGCAGGGGGGGGGGGGGGGGGGGGGGGGGGGGGGGCGGGGGGCCCGGCGGCGCG
>JAOYSI010005943.1:0-13197 GCA_025775065.1 Hiodon alosoides | reverse complement strand
GCTTGATTTTATACACCTGTGGCAATGGGACTGAATGAATCACCTGAATTCAATGATTAAGAGGTGTGGCCCAATACATATATTGTATTTACCCTACTCTGCTCTACATGACCTGAGAAACAAGATATTAAGTTTAACTAATTGCCAGTAGGTTGTTGGCATTTTACAATAAAAAAAAGAGATTTCCAGTGCCTAATAATATGAGATCACTACCTTGTTTAAATACTGCGATTGTTTATTGTAAACCACAAAATTGTCTAATAAGAAGTTACAAGTATTTATTTGTGCGTTTGCTTTCCAGAATAACTCAGGGGAACTGAATTACCTAGTGGCCCTGCACGAGTTGTACAAGTACATCAACAAGTACTATGACCAGGTAAGACCCCCTCTCAATCAGGAAGTTTGACAAACGGTGAACAAATTCCATGAGAGGAAGAGAACGACTGTTTTGTCCTCCCCTGATGAGTGTTGTCATGCTCTATCGGTTAATACATAGAAATAGATTTACAATGTTACAATATTTGACTTAGTTCAAAACTAAAAGCGCATCTTAAAATTTTGTGCACACTCAAAAACAAAAGGGAATTCTAATTTCTCCATCAATTCAGATTCATCTTAAAATCAAGCAAAAATTAAAATGATGAAATAGATGGCTGGATTTGTCCGCCCTCGCTGACGATCAGATAATAACAATGTTAAAAGCCTTGAGCTCCTCACACTGTACTTTACTCCATGTGTGGCTCAGATCATCACGGCCTTAGAGGAGGACGCCACCGCCCAGAAGATGCAGCTCGGCTATAGGCTGCAGCAGGTCGCCGCAGCGGTGGAAAACAAGGTGACAGACTTATGACACGACAATGACACGTGCGGGGGGGTGAGACTAACAGGAGGAGAGAGGAGGACAGACTGAAGCGGTGGGGACGCCATGGTCCTCTCTCTACTGTAGACCAAGAGCAGGGGAGAGAAGCTGCCCTGATTCCTCTCCACCAACGTCTCCAGGATTAACATGCTTCACCTGCTAGATTTTGGATGTCCACGTCAGAGAAATGGGAGGTCGGGCATTCTGTCAGCCCCTCTAGGGAACATGCTGTGGCTTCCTCCGTCCACAAGTTCAAATCCCAATCTACTCTTGGCGACAAGGGAGGAGGAGAGCAGAGGCCTATCAGAAACAGTTAGACATGTGATAATTGCTGGGACTGTGACTTTGTGGTAACAAGAATTTCAGACCGAAAACAATTTTAACAGAAAACAGACTCTTCTTACAGAATTAAACGATTCCTGTTAAAGAGTTGCAGACTGAATCTGTGTATCTAGTTGCAACAGGTATGTATTCGTGGTTGCTGGGATTCTGATGGTGAAAGCTCTTCTGGAAGTTTTTTCCAGTTATTAGTTCAGTCTTTTTTAAGTGGTGTTTTAAAATAGTGCAACCTGGAGTCTTTAATGTTGCAACTATGGTTCTGTTGTCACATTCTACTTCTTCTCTCTAATCAAATGACCTGCTAGCCCACATGTGAACATTTTACAAAGATTCCTGCATGGCTGTGTTAAGTGTTGGTGATTCCTTCCTGTGTGTGATTTCCTTGAAAGCATCTTAATAGTCCACAATTTATCCACAGTACTTTTGGCCTAGCCTGTCATTGGCCCTGCCCCAGTTCACCTGCAATATCCGTCAGAACAAAAGGTGACCTAACAGGGGTCCTGAAATTTTTAAAAGTCTAAATTAATATATATATTTTTAAAACCTATAAGATGTAGGTATGGAAGACAAATCCCTGCTTTGTTTTTCTAGTACTGTGAAAAGATAACCAGTGTGCTTAATGTGTCCACATTTCCAACCAATGCTAAATTACATGAGGACCAGTATATGTATTGTGTTGTTAGCGAGCCATTCTCTTATTTTAAACATGACCGTCAGGATTCCTTACACTCTCTGTCTGATTCACTGTGAAAACTGTAGCCAGAAAATAATGAAGGGAGAATAATTTGACTTAAATGATTAAGCAGATGACCTGGGAAATTCTTTGTCTGATTACTTAATGTACATGCCAACTTGAGTCAGTAGCTTCAGTAAATGAGCAGGAATCATGTCGGCCTGTTAAAACACGCGTGTCGGAGTGATATGACGACAAATGGTTTCAGCTCTGTTGTCGTTGCTTGTTTTGTTTTCTCTGTTGTGGGCATTGTCATTGTCTTAATCATTTGTTAATGTTATTAAAAAAAGAATATTCTTAATGTCCTTTGTGTTGACCCACACTACATTTCAGAAGAAATTTGTTGTTCCATTTCTGAACAGAAGATGTCAGTATGAGTGTGAGTATTCCAAAATATCCACTTCCAGTAGTGACAGCGTAATGAGGGGGATTTAATTAATTGGTGTGTGCTTTAAAAACACACACACACACACATTCACAAACGCTTTAATTTATTTATATTTTTTTCTTTTGCAACTCATGCTTTTAAGATTGTTTCAGAACATGGCTGTTTTCTTATTTAACTAACCTGTTTTTAGTTAAATAAATATAATCAATCTTTAAAATGAATCGCTGGGAGTTGTCTTAGAAGATGCAGTTCTTTCAAGGTCAATGAGCGCTGCCATAAAGTTTATGCTGGTTTCCTTTCATTATTATGCTGTTACCTAAAGGATGGTTAGAAAGACCCATTTATACATAGGGGTATTAACCTGCAGGCTTTGAGGGTGGGATTCCAACCTGCAGCCTACAATTTAGCACTTTTAACCACTACATCACACAGCTCCCAGAGAGGGATCCTAATTCCTGCAGATGCAGCGATAATAGGCCCAGAAACGGCAGGGAAATATTTACCTGTGTGCAAGACTGAAAGGGATGACTGACAATGGGAGGCAGCTATTGTCGTGCAAAAAAAAAGTACGAACTGTAAAAACTAAGCCAGATCCTCAAAATTGCTACAAAACTCTAAGAAAGAAAAAAAGTCTTACGTTTTATCATTATATCAATGATTATTACAAGGAAAAGCAGGCTTATCTACTGCAGCATTAGAATGATTAATATCCAAGTGCAATCAATCCGCGTAATATGTGTAAAATAATTACAATATTGTAAAGCTCATATGGGAGGAAAGGTGTACAAAAAAAACTGTACAAATTAAATGTGTCGTGCAAGCTCTGTTGGAGGACTTGGGTGGAGAAATGGCTTTTCATCACGTTTAAGGGCTTTCTTTCTGTTGGTTAATAGCATTGTAAATGATGGTTTAATTTCAGCCTGTAGCTGCTTAACCTGTTTGGTGAGCACAAGTGGACATTACAGATGGTGTTGTAATAAAAATTCTGAAAAATAAGTATGTTGTTGACGTCTCTATTTGAGTCTCTCGCTCTTCAAATAAAATCAACATAAAATGCTGTGACTTCAAATGGTGTTTATAAAGTTTTTATTCCTACCTAGGCTGTCTCTTGGTTTCGAGTACTGACTGTATGTTTGGTCAATGCTCCCATATTTCATTAAACACCACTTGTTTGAGAAAGCAGTATCAGCACACTGTGGCAATCCTACCGATGTCTTGTTTCTAGTAGGTGCCTATCCACGCACTGGCATGAAACCAGATTAATTTTGGATGCACTTACACAACTCTGGAATGCCGTTTGTCTGAAATCGAGCACGGCCTGAACAGGCTGACCCCGTGCCAGTTCCAGCTATTCCATAACGGCAATTCAGTCCAGAACTATAACTACAACAGAGAGTACCTTCAGGGTGGAGTAAATGCATACTGTACACGCATAATATGGATGGTGCTTGGGGATACTGGGAACATCCAACCCCCCCACTCAAAGTAGTTAAATTGGACACTTTTTTGTTTTGCCAAAAATAGTGAATAGATCTTGTTGGAATTTATAAAGAACTCTAATGGATTCAGAACTTGATTTCTGCACACTTGCGAATGGCCAGAATTCCCCCAGAGGATAAGCCCTGGCAGATGATCAGTTATTGTGGCATGCTGGGGTGTGCCTGGTCCGAGAGCAGCCAGAGATGGAGACACAGAGGGAGGGTTTATACCTTTTTTATACCCCCTCCAGCTGGGCTGTCCACCAGCCCCTTCTCCGGGTTTCCCCAGGGCTTGAGGGCGTGGCCCCCGGTTGCCTGCTGCAGTTATACAGCAAGGAAAAGAAGTGAATGCAGGCTGCTTGGGCAGTTAACTCCTCCATCAAGCATACTGCCAATTGGTTTTGATAGTGACTGTTTTAGGAGGAGTGGCAGTGACTCTAATTTTCAAAACGTTTAACATTAGAGACTGGAGTCCTGTTGAACAACAGAAAAAAAGGAGAAAATTTTCTCACCCAGGCGTTTTATCGCAATTCAGCAAAGAGCTCATTATGCTGCCTTTTCTGTTAGTGTAGGAATGGCCATGAGCTTGGTGCATTGAGGCTAACCTGCTCTTTCCACCATGGCACAAGTTTATCTTTCATCCTTATTGTCCCGCTTCTGACGCCAGTTGTAAATGTAATAATTTGGGCTATCAACCGATTAAAATAATTAATCGCGATTAATCGCAAATTTTGAATGTGCTCAAATTTGACTCTAAATGAACAATTTTTTATTTAAAAAGCCGTGTATTATGTTAGTCATATTGTGTTTTATTGTGATGGAAAGAAACACAAAATAATCTATCTCAGAAAGTTCACTGTAATTTACAGCTTCTCATGGCTAGAATGTTAATAGGCCTACTTCCTGAGGAATGAAGTTAGAACACGTGTGCTTCCCCAACATCGCTATTGCGTTTGTTAGCTTGCTGCTCGTTGACTTGTCCATTTGCCTCCTGCGCACGAACTCTAAGAGTAGGCTGCTGCTGTCTTGCATTGCTAGCCCTCTCACTACTGCTGCCTGCATCAACTCTGTGTTTTGCTTCTAAATGATACTTGAGACAAAAATGCACCTTTACAGTAGCTGCAAATAACTTTGCTGTTATCCAAAACCCCATCTGTAAGGGTTTTGTAATAAAACTGGCCCTTTTAAAGCCCTTTAGCAGCTTTCTCCATAATTCAATTTTATTTGATCAGCAAATGTATATCAAATCAAGCAGTCGATTGACAAACAAGCGCAAGAGCATGGAGTTGTATTTTAACTACGGACGGTTCTAAGGCAAAAACAAAACAAAACAATTGCGTTAATTGCGACAAGAAATTTAACGGCGTTAAGCATTTGAAATTTATCACACGCGTTAACTTTGACAGCCCTAGTAATAATTAATACATTATCATCGTCATCCTCCACCCCCACCTGATTCTTCCATTTTGAGTGATGTATCATTTTTATTTCATAATATTGGAAAGAGAATCAATCCCGAAAAGTGAACTTTGGTAAATGTTCTTTGTATAATGCCAACGAAAACCACGTCAAAATCAAACCGTAATTTTTTTGCTTTCATTGCGCAGACGCCGTGTGGTGAAAAAAAGCTAGAACGTTGCCAGCACCACGGAGAGCGGAAGGGGACTTGGAGAACGTACGGCCACTGTTTACATTACGTGCTTCAATTTCGGCTACTTATTATTTAGTACTTATTTCCGTTAACGAAATCAACTGAAATACAATTATACGACAAACTGGGAACTCATACTCTGTGTGAAGTAACACGTCATTTGAACAAAGAGCACAAAGATTCCATGCCGCCTTGGATTTGAACGAATGCCAATGTAACAGCGTCGCTTATTGGGGTAATTCGTTTTTCCCGCGCATGTAACAAATTATATTTTACATGGGATTATATTTTTGTTTCTTTCTACATTTTTAGGAGTAATCAACAAAGATCGCCTGTATACGTTTACCAAGTTTATAAAACATCAATGTAAGGTAGCCCTCAGTGCGAATTGTAAACAAAGATGATCGGCTGAGCAGGTATCGTGATAGGAAGTTTGGATACATTTATCAGATTATCAAAATCGAATAACGTTTATCAGAATGTATAGTTATTACTGTTGAATAAAGTATTAGTTATTTATGTGATATATTTTGATGTATCTTACATAGCCTGCTCTTTACAACGCAGCCCTTATGGTTTTTACAGAAATGTATAGAAATGACTATATGCGGAAAAGTATTTATATTTAGCTGAATATTCTATTTAAATCATTTAAATGACTACATTTCTATGTAAAATATATTTGAAACTAGTCCAACTTTGGGGCAACCAAACAGCAAAATATTCACATCACTCATGACTAAACGAAATCAACCAACCTTATTGAATATGCATACAATGTCCATTTACGTTTGACTGAAATCATGAATTGTAATAATTTTATGATATCTCTGTTTATCTCTTAATAAAGTTTGGCGTGTGCCTTATTGTTCCTACCCCAGCAGATGGACGCATGCTTGTTTTGGGAGTCGTGACTTCCCATTGGTGAGGAGCAATGGGCTTCTCCATCAGCTCCCTGTCGCGGACCGATGTCCGCTGCGCAAAGCCACCTGTGGCCGTGCAGCCCCGGCGGCGCTACCAGCCCGCGCCAAACTACAACTACAAGTGGACCGAGGTCCACTATGAAGCCAGCCGTGGCAACCTGGACAAGCTCCGTGCACTCCTCTACGCGCTGGGTAAGAGTGGACCCAATGATCGTGGTGGGAGTCGTGGGGTCCCTGCCCTTAAGCATTCTGTGTGGAGTTACAGAGTGTTTCACAGAGCATAAGAATACTGTGTAAACGTCCGTAACTTCTGTAACCAATCAGAAAGCTCGTTCCGAGCTGGAATATTCCTTGGCCTTGGTCCTGGTCCAGACTTTGTATCATTGGCACGAGGCTAGTACTACATTGTATAATTAAACAGAAATGCAGGTATTATCCTAAACAAATGTCCTTCTACTTGGTTTTATACTGCTTGTAATGGTTTTGTTTTAACACTGTAAGTCACCCTGGATACAGGTGTTAGCTTAATAATAATAAATAAATAAATAACAGTGATAAAATGCGCTAGCACTTTTTATATTCTCTCGCCCCAATCAGACAAAGACCAGATCGACAGGAAAGACTACTATGGGAAGACTCCTCTCTACTGGGCAGCTTATAAGGGTCAGAGGTCATCCATGGAGCTGCTGTTGATGCATGGAGCCGATGTGAACGCCCGGTGCAAGCATGGAGGCACGCCTCTGCATGCCACCGTGGGGCTTTTTCCAGAGTGCGCGCTCATTCTTATACAGGTAAGGCACATACATACAGACACATTGGCTCACACAGAGGTGAGGCATGTTTACTGACTGGCTCTGTCCCACATATGATTCACCTGTCTTGTCTCTCAACCACTCACTGGAGAGACACATCCTGACACGTACAGACAGATTCACTTATGCACTCACGCGTCCAGGCGAGATACCCTTACCCCCTTGATTTACTCAATAAAAGCAGCTGCAAATTCACGGAAGCAGTTCTGGCTAAGTGCCAAATTCGGTTTTAAACTGCTAGGATATCAGCATCCTAACCACTATACCAGCTGCTGCCCGCTATCTACACTATATGGACAAAAGTATTGGGACACCTACACACTATGTGCCTCAGCCCTCGGCGACCCTGCTCTGTAACTTTACGTGGTCTGCCACTTCGTGGCTGAGTTGCTATGGTTCCTAAATGCTTGCACTTTGCAATAATACCACTTACAGTTGAGCGTGGAATATCTAGGAGGGAAGAAATTTCACAAACTGACTTGTTGCATCCACACTTGAATTCAGTGAGCTCTTTAGAATGACCCATTCTTTCACAAATGTTTGTAAAGGCAGACTGGATGGCTAGGTGCTACTGACACAGTAATGCAGAAGATTTGTTTGCACAGTACTGTATACATATATATTTATATATACACACACATAATACTGCCTGCCTGGTGAACCTACCAGCAAATCTACTTGGCCTTCTGCTCAACCACTTGTCCCTCCACCCTGCAGCACGGGGCAGACGTGGATCTCCCGGACATCTGGGGGGTCACGCCTATGTACCTGGCGGCCTGCAGCGGGCAGATTGAGTGCATCCAGCTGCTGGTTCAGGCAGGAGCCAAGATCAACTACAAGAACAAGGTACAGAACTGTGGAGCGCGACACCAAGGTCACCGCGAAGAAGCGCCATCCCATTATACCGGCTGGTTTAATGGGATCAGGCAGCTGATCAGTGGTTGTTTATCCCAAGGTACAGATTAAAGCTACAACTTCAGAAAAGAGTAATGTTGTAGGGCTCTCGGTTCTCTTCATGCAGAAAACGGGCGAAGCTCCTAAGCAGCTGTCCTTCAGGCCGGCGCTGCTGACCTGGCTGGAGAGCCTGGTGCGAGAGCCGCACTCCCTCAAGCACCAGTGCCGTCGCACCGTCCGCCACGCCCTGGGCCCAGCCCGCATCGCCGCCCTGGGCTCCTTCCCCGTTCCACTTTCCATTAAGGACTACCTCATGTTCCAGGACCTACAGATCCCAGAGCCAGCCTGGCCAGGCACCGGAGAGCACAGGGCCAAGGACCAGAAGGAACTGGCTCCCACCTGAGTAGGAGGAGGAGGTGGAGGAGGATATTATGGTTTGTTTTCATTTCAATGCAATGCCTTTGCTGTCAACAGTTTGAGCTCAAAAAGCTGATAGGAAGCCAGATTCACATACAAATCCCTCTCCACAGCCTGTAGCTCTCTGTGTATTTCTAAGGACCATCAGAAAATGGACCAAGAAAAATATTGGTTTTGTGGAGATACTAAAGACACGAACATTGGATCATGAGAAAATTTGATGAGGAAACACTCAGTTTTGCTTCAACAACAAGTGGTGGCCAATAATTCCTTCTGTTATGTGATATAGACATAAAATGAAGATGTTATGGAATCTGTGAAATGACACAAGCATAAATGTGTCGGAGTGAGGCCACGTAAGGATGAAGATGTCAGGAAATTTTACGAACAAATGTGCTTCTATTGTGTGTATTGATAGCACCTTAATTTTTCAAAAATAGATCGGTTTTTTATTAATGTTTCAAATATAATAAACATCTTTTAATTACTTGTGGTTTTGTACATTTTTGTCTGGCGACTAAATCATGTCTGTTATTTTGATGTTGGTGAAAAGTTTGTCTCGCCAAAGCCACAATAACAAGCTAATGTCCTGGCGCTTGCCGTCTCTTGGCACCCAGGGCCACACAGCTCCTTGTTTGTGTTTAAAATAGGCTACAGTGTCATGAGCAACCAGACGTTGGCATTGGCCTCTAATGAAGACATGTGGGAGCTCCTGATCCCTTAGTTCTGTGTGTTTATCTCATATCTCCCGTAGCACTTTGGGCTGTGGGTTAAGATGACACGGCAGGCTTGCAGAGAGGTTGTTTGGTTGTCTCCAGAGAAGCCCTCAGTGTGGTAATTCAAACATCATTAGCATATTAATTAACTGGTTACAATTACTGATCTCAAAACTTATTTTTTACCCTTTGATTCCAGGGGGAAAAGTGTAAGTGTAAGTGTAAAACTTGTAAGTGGCTATGGGTGGTCCTGTTGAACTGCTTGTTTGACGGAAAGTGCAGAGCCCTTAAGAAGCCAGTGGAGTGCCTTTTATCAGGGAGCAGAGCCTGACTCAACAACAGCTGATGCAAGGGCCATGGAGAAGTGCTGAGGCACTGATTTCATATCCCAAAATAACCGCAACTGTACAAGGTCAGAGGGCGAATTTTCCCAGGAAGGGGCAAGAGGTTGAAAGGTCTCTTTCTCACAACCCCGTCCCAGGAGGGGTGTTAGAATATCTTACAGGCTGCTTGGAGGAGGACAACTTGCATACAAAAATGAGTTGAACGATGAGGAATCAGTGTTTTATACTTATACTTACAAAATATTCGGCACAGGTTTGTGAGTATTCCTTGGGCAGCATGTTCTGGCATGGCCATCGCTAGGCTATGTTTCTGCTTCGCTCTACCTTGATTGGGCCAGATTGCTGCTTTTCAACATGTCAACAAACTGCCTGAGTGGGAATAGTGTTAACAGCAGCCAGTTAACAACAATATACAGGCAAAGCCTCTCTACCGGCCCCAGCCCCCAGCGGATTGAATGACGATATTTTTGCGGTCACTCCAATCTCAACCCACACCAGCCAGCTCTCCTCCAACTGCTCTGCATTCCATGCCCTCAGTGAACCGGGGGGGATTTTATTTGAAAAGTTTTCACCATGTGATCATTTAAAGGGAGGGGGCGCACTGTAAATCTTTTGGGTTTCCGAAATTAGATAACCTTATATCAGGGCGCACAGAACCTTACCACACCAGTAATCTGGAGCTCTGGTATTTTGGCTCTGTTTGTGTGTGTGTGTGTGTGTGCATGTTTGTTTGTGTGTATCGGTGTGTGTGGGTGCGTGCGTGTGTAAGTGTCGGTGGGTGGGTATGTACTGGGTGCGGGGGATTTTCCATGCAGACCCTGTCACCAAGCCTCCGGAGCACTCCCTGGGTCAGTCATGCAGTGGAATCCATGTGCAGGACAGACTCTCGCCCAGGTGCCTCTGAAATGGTGAGTACACAATCACGCAGACAGCACAGGGTCTGCAGTGAATGTCAATTGTGGTAAACGTTTGCAGAGAGCCGTACAACTTTAACAGATATGCTGTATGGTGCAGCACTGCAGTGTTAAACCGTGCGCAACTGTCGTGTCCTAAAGCCGTCACTGTGGAACTGTTCATGGAGTTTTACTGCCATGTAACAATGCTGTCTTACCGTCTATTCTTTACATCAAATGTATTTTGCCTTAATTGTCATGTAAGTTGCTTTGGATGAAATAAATAAACGTAAACTAAGAGAGAAATATAAGCACTTGTCCATGAGCGTTGATTTTACCCCACTGGTTAGGTTTGTCAACAGTTTTAAGCATGGGGGGAGAATAAATATGCACAATTCAGGCAGTAGTTTTCAGTGATGAAACACATACTGGCCTTAATACATTCCTAGCCTGGCTTACTTCCTGTTCGCTTCAGTTGATACAAATGTATACAATCTATAACCCCCCCCCCCATTGCCTCTGTTGCTATGGTTACAGTGTCTCCTGCTGTGTCTTTTATAGTGGAACATAGACTCTGAATTGTTGTGGTTATTTTTGTAATAGTCAGTGCCACTGCAAAGGTACCTCCAGGAAAGGTTTAGAGTTTCAACCCTGCTGACTCTATCTGCTTTTTCCAGGTGCTTTTTAAAGCTTTTTAAAAGACTTAAAGGACTCCAAAGCATTATCCTTATTTAACTATTATTCTACCCTACATTCTAGATTTTCTTTCAGTTTTTTCTATAATTTGATTAACACCACACATAATTAATGCTTGTAATTGACTTTATTTTGCAACTGATTTTATGAACCTTAGAAAGTTAGAAATCAGGGTTTTTATTTTTTTATTTTTTGCTTATGTACGTAGCGTAAGCTCACTGAGTAATTGGCGTTTACACAACCATATGTCTAATACTTTTTTTATGGCAACCTGTAAAAGCCACCCTAAGACAAATCCATGTAATATGCTACCCTACTGCCATCGAGCACACAAGTCAAGTAGTTCCTCTTGACTTCACTCTTTCCTGATAGTTAAAAAAAGAAAGAAGGGAAAAGCAGGGTATACTTCAGAAACATCAGAAAATGAATCCCACTTGAGACCGAGGGGAATCCAATCAGCTGTAGGGTCTGGCCTCGCAGATTGATTGTTAAACTCAGGGTCTTCCGTTGGCTTCCCACTGGGTTCTGATTTTGGCCTTGCTTCAAGCTAATCTTCAGGGAACGTCTAAAAGTAGGTCTTCCTTCACCTGCTCCAAGCAACCCCTAGTAGGCATGGAGGTGTATGTGAACGCCGAGGTGGAACTGGCTGTAGTTACAGTCCCCAAGGAAACGCTGCCTACCGCTCTCCTGTATTGCGGGCCGGTCCGCGGGGGATGGGCTCCCCCTTTAAGCCGGGTTCCTTTCAAGGTTTCTTCCTGCCAGCCTAGGGAGTTTTTTCTTGCCACTGCTGCCACTGGCATGCTTTTGGGGGGGGGGTCAGGCCTGGGACATTTTTCTGTATGTAAAGCGTCTATGTGACATGGAAACATACAAAATACATTTGATTGATCGATCGATCGTCTGATTGATTTTGGGCGTGTCTCTCTTGCAGTGGCAAACACAGGTCAGACCAGCCCTGTGAGCTGCAGGAAATGGGTCCGTTCACAAGCCTGGACCCGGAGGAGATGCAGGACCGGGAGAACCCCAGCGAGTACCGCTACGGTTGGTTCCCCCTCCATAAAGCCCTTACACGCGCTGCCTCCCTGTCCACTTAGCACAAAGCCTGCTGTTCTTCAGTAACTAGAACAAGCCTCTTTCTTGCCCTCTACTTACCCGGATTACTCCATTACTTTTTTAAACTAAAGACTTGAGGCCCTTTAGCCTAGACAAAAAAAAAAAAAAAAAACATTAAATAGAAGATAAATCTGTTTTTGATATCGTAGGAGGCTACCATCCGGTTCGAATAGGAGAGACATTCAACCGGAGATACCGGGTGCTGACAAAACTGGGGTGGGGCTACTTCTCCACCGTCTGGCTCTGTTTGGACCTCAGGTAGGCCCCTCCCCCCATCCTGCTGATTGTGAAGCATGTATTCCCTTTATAATCAGTGTAATCGGACCAGGACGCAGGATTTCATCTGACTGAATTGTTTCTTTTGTTTGTATTTCTATTTTTATGGACTCGCCTCCAAAGCCCATTTCAATGTGAAGGGCAGTTGTTTCTAACGTGTGTGCTAACGTGTCTGTGCCGGGCAGGCTGGGCCGGCGTGTGGCGGTGAAGGTGCTGAAGAGCGGGGCGGGGTTCACCCAGGCAGCACGGGACGAGCAGGCCCTGCTACGCTGCGTACGTCAAAACTGCATTAAAACTTTGTGTCCCTCAACCTTATCTTTCTGTTACCACACAGAGTACCAGTGGAGTAATGTAACGGTTACCGCCCTTTACTTGGGATGAAAAGGGTACACAGGTTTCCCAACAGTATGAGCAACATTTAAACCGTTAGTGATGCTATTGATACTTCTGGATAAGGGCATCTGGCAAGCACATACAGCGGGTGAAATAAGTATTGAACACGTCTCAGTAAATATATTTACAAAGGTGCTATTGACATGAAATTTTCACCAGATGTTGGTAACAACCCAAGTAATCCACACATACAACAAAACCAAAACAAATGAGCTCAGCAAATTAAGTTATGTGTAATAATGTGAAATGACACAGGGAAAAAGTATTGAACA
>JAOYSI010005942.1:0-13198 GCA_025775065.1 Hiodon alosoides | reverse complement strand
GTGTGTGTGTGTGTGTGTGTGTGTGTGTGTGTGTGTGTGTGTGTGTGTGTGTGTGTGTGTGTGTGTGTGTGTGGTTATAAACACATAACACTGGCAACAGGAAAGGCTAGACTCTCACTGAGGCCAGCAGGAATCACTAATTCCTAGTAATCCTTTAAATAAGAACAGGGAAGACTAGTGGTGATGGTACTCGTCCAGAAACTGCTTTCCAGTGCCAGGTTTTTACACTCTGTGAAGCTGGGCATAAATCCAGTTGTCATAGGAGGCTAATAGATTGAATGATATCAATTAAAAGAAATCACATTTTGAAACAAATGCATTATCATTATTGTTTTTGTTGTTAATAATAATAACAATAATAAAATTGTTTATTTTATAATAAAAATGAATTCAAGAAGAAAAGTATTCATTCATGATTTTGGTCTCTGTTTGTAAGGGCTTTGAAAAAAAATTGCGATTATGATGATGGTGATTATAAAAAACCATTTCTGTATCACATGTTTTGTTAAGTGAATCTCCTACAGGAAAACAAAGTTATAATTCATAGGATGGGATGTCACATTTGGCAAAGGATGACTCACACCCTTAAATCGCTTCCCATTCTCTCCCTCACCTGCAGTATCAAAACATCTCATTACCAGCTGTCATTCAGAAAGCAAGTCTAGACCAACGCCACACTTTAGTCTTTTGTAACACACTTTTGTAAAATATTTTGGTATACCATTACCGTTTTTTACGTATGCCTCTGTATTTCAATATTGTAATCTTCAAATCACTTCTGGTACATCAGGTACCCCAGTTTGGTCTTTTCATATTTTCACTAATATCTTATTTGTTTTTAATTTTAAATATAAAAATGTAGTGATACAAATTTAAATGGGAGAGATCTCATATAAATATCATCTTTCAGTTTATCTCACAGAAACCAGTGAACGTCATCATTTAAAATCCCTCACCTTCGATTTTGGTAGGCTTAAAAGGTACGTGTACTTCAATGAGTTTATCATAAAATACAACTAGTATGTCATAAGACACCAGGAAGTTCTTTCTAGATTTTCTACTCCACCCGGTTTGCTCACTGTCATCAATTAATACAGGGGCAGTGGAGCCACAAAGGAAGTGGCTTGCTGCTGTTAGGACAAAAATCTTTGTTAGGACAATTGGTGCGCTAGCTAATATTATATCCGTTTCACTACTTCTCTTTCTGGCACCGCCCATTTTATTAATGCTCTGATATTATTTGTTAAGCCTCCTTTCATTTCTCATTTTACAGGTTATTCTTGCTTGGTTGGCAGCTAAAACAAATGGTAAATAGAATCTTTATTTTTTATTTTTTTTTAAATGGGTTTTCATTTATATATATGGAAATATTCTATTACAATTGAATGTGAGACTGCATATGCGGGAGTGTTTTTCTATTGTATTGTTTGCTATTATTTGCATTGTATACTACTCTGCAATATATTGTTTGCTACTACAATACAGAACATATTTTTTTTTGTATGTATTTTGAACAAAAACAAATACTAAAATGGAATAGAGCAGTATAGATAATAAACAGCAACAAACGACTTGCCAGGTAAGTACGAAAATATGAATATTTCTGGAAAAAAACTTAAATAACTATAAATAAGCAGATTTATAGATTAAACTTTTTTATTTTATATTACCCTATATATTACCTTTTATATACTTTTCTGCTCAAAGCTTTTCACTTCTACAGTAATATAAAATCAAAATAGAGTCCCAGATAAAAAAAAAAAAAATAATAATAATTTGTTTTAGTTTAGTCACCGAAACTCAAAACAGAAATATCCGTCATATTGACAGTCAAACCACCCAGTCTTTCTGATTCACACATTGTAGTCAAGTGCAGAAAAGCAGAATGTGGGCTGTGCACTGGGCTCTGCAGTGATGACTATGGCAGCCTACACATTACATCTGCAAAGCACATCTCGCGTCTCATGTACAATATTTACATATGGATGAGAGCTGCGGGCCAACCAGGTACTCCTACTTCATCTGACCTGCCTCCACTAGCTATTCCGCAGAGATTTAAGAGGATTTTAGGGTGTTGCGCGGACATCGCCAACAAATTTAAGTTAAGTCAAATTCATTGCTTCAAACTAACCCTGATATGCACACCGCTTCCTGTGACATTTAAGATCCAGGATACACAGCTGGGTCAAAGTCTCCTCGTATAATTTAACTTTTTTTTTTTTAAATAATACCATAGAAATATACAAAACTATGTTCAAATGCTGTCCTGCTTTGTACTTGCTCTCAATGACAAATTTTGGCTTAGTTACTTAGTTTAGGACATGGCGGAATTGGCAATTTGTGTGACAATTACCATTAAAAACCTGAAGGAAAAAAAAAAGTATTTGCTGGTTTACCTACCTTTTCATGGACAAATCATTCAACTGGCAAATTTAATCAACAACCCTGCTGACAAAACAATCCACATGCATGTTGTGTGGTGCATAAGTGACATGCATAAGCATAATTAACTTTAGGCCTGGTCTCACCACGCTGAACAAAGTTTTCCCATTGACATAGGCCTACACAATGTAATCTCATGTTGAGTCTACGTTGAACAAATGGGAATTCTTCCATCCTCAAATCAATCAGATGATTCAATGCTTTGTCTCTGGACTTCACCGTGGGAATATTCTCAGTTGTTTATCCTCAATGAATGCTTTCTGCCAGGGCTGGATGATATATCGAAAAGCTACACGTGTCACGCGTGCCATGTACATACCTCAAAGTGCGATATTAACACTCCATTTCTATGTGTGGAGCAAGTAACAGCTAATCACAGGTTTTCCGCCAACGGGGAACTGAGGTAAATGTTTGTTAGTTAGCTAATTAATTTTAAATTTATTAGCTCTTTATTATCTCTGTGTCCCACCCATTTAAGAACAACCAGCCTGACATTCTGTGCATGAATGCTGATTGCCAACAGTCTTCAGCTAAGTAATTGGTACAGCTGAAGGCAATGGTTCAATCAGCCACAGAATAAATGGTTACAGGATTGTTTAGATGGCGCCTTTCCCTGGGTGGTTTGGAGCCCGGTTTTTTTGGAGTTTGAGTATTTTGACCTGAATTGTTGACACGATTGTTAAGAACGTTTTTTTAAGGTCTACCGACCTTTTGAACCATTCTTTCACCCTGGTTTTGGCTCTGCTCAACGATTAAAGAAACTGTCTTTTCTTGTAAACTGTCTTGAGTTGGTGGTTTTTGTGATCATGTGAGTGACAACATGCTCTATGCCCAGGGGTTTCTTACATAAACAAATCAAATCAAATGCAAGCATGATATCCTGTTGATACTGAATTCCATGGGGTACTAAAATCGGCGTCACTTCGGCAGTTATAAAGAAAATATAGCTGCAAGCAGCAATGAAGCGGGCCAAGCAACAAAATGCAAGGGGTTCAACATAATGTGGCAGATGGGACACGTGGAAAGTAGTAGTGCAGTATGGGTAGATAACGACTTTCGTGCCGATATTCTATAATTTTTACATAATTTGCACAACATCACAAATTTCTCACTCCTCGATGACACTTAGATACCCTTGAAGCAATCTTTGTTTTCGATGTCAGCTTTGACGTTTGGGCTTTTGAGTGAAAATGTTATCTTCGACGCCCCACTCAACGTTCTCGTTGATGGACTGACACTCTACCCTTGGTTCTTGAACTCTGCACGGTTCATGGATTTTCTTTCGTGCACTACCACTCTTTTTGGCACAATTCTTTGGTTCAGCTTCATAGTTATTTTCACGGGGTGTTCAAAAAACACAGATGCCTAATGTTTTATATATTCATATTATAACATTATTTTGAAAGCAGATGTAAATTTATGTAAAACTCTTTTCATGTCCAAAACCAACTGTAATCTAACCTATGCATGGCTTTCCTCATCAGTAACCGTGACTTCATCAGCCATGGTGCATCTTCCCTCAGAACAACTGTCATTGTCAGGAGTCTTGTTAAACTCTTATTCCATTTAAAAATCACAGGGATTTTGCTAGCCTGCTAACTTCACCTGTACGCCACGTAGCTAAGCTAGCTAATGTGTCAAGAGAAATAGCAGCGAACAACAGTAAACAGTAGTGATATATAATATTTCTATTTCAGGGAACCAAGGATATGTTGTTAGAAAAAAAAAATTTCCTCTGTGTTTGAACATTTCTATTTTGTACAGAAAGCTAATTTAAAATGTTTCTGACTTATTGAATTTGAGTAAATGCAAAAGACAGCAGTAGCCTTAAAATTAAAAGAGACCAATATAAGAACTAAGGACAAAGGTCACCCCTTTTCATTTTTAATTATTGCTTCAAGGCCTTATAAACCTTTAATTAGACTTACTATGAGATGGAACTGGTGTGCAGTATTTACACAGATCTCTAACCTTGTTATTATTAAGTTCCTGATTTGTTAGATAGTGTAAAATAAATATACTGCGTTGTAGACGGTTGAACGATATGTTATAAACAGAGCAAATAATTAATTATTTAGCAAAAATCTAAATTTTTCTTTTAAATATTAGATTAAGACCAACATTTACAAAAGTTCTGAATGCTAATTCCTGTCTGAAATTTAGCATACTAACAGGGAAACCACAATAGCATGTCGCTGTATATGAAACTGCGCATGGTGAATTCCACCATTTCTGGATAGTGTGTCAGTAAAGGCACCTGTCACCGACAGGTATTATGCGTCATTTTGGTGTGAGCTTTCCTGAAATTATCCTTATTTTATTTGATCTCCACATTCCAGATTTCTGCATTGCCCTAAGGCACAGAATCTGAGAAGTGTATGAGAGAGCAGAGTTAAGCGGACATGGACGCCAGTAACGCACCAGTAATGTCTGGCAGAATGTTTCTGAATCAATAGGGAAGTAAATCCTCGCCCAGGATTCCCCTCCTCCTACTCGGCCTGGGCGGCGAGCATGGGACATTACACTCCTGCTTCGGTGAAAGCTGCAAAGGAGCCGTTTTGATAGTCTCTTAATCAGCCTCTGAGTGTGCAACTGGTCCCAGAATATAGCTCCATTAAAGACTTTATCATCCTGATGAGACGTTTAACCAACCGAGAAAATGTAGCAAGAATCGATTGGGTGGATTTTTTTCTCTCTCTTCCTCCACACTATCCCCCTCCGCACCCGCCTCTGCTCTGGTCAAACGAGACTCAGAAAAGATCACAGAACTGTCCTCTTTGTTTAGTCAGCCATTTATTGTCAGTGAGAAAGCTTGTCAAATGGAACAAAAGGGAGATTTAAAAGATAAGGGTATACTCCACTGAGTGTCACGACTGTTATTCTGATAACCTGGGGTAAAATAACAAGTCGGTATGGTCTTTAAGGCAAACGTGTTGAATATGTCATATTCCTTTATTTTCTGGATATCTCTTATCATTGCTGTCAACGTTTGAACATTACAGCTCCAAGGTTTAGGGAGATTTTTCACTCAGAGAAGCACTAGAAATATTTCTGATAACTGTAACATGAAGGACTTACGATATTTGACATGTTCAGGTGTCTAACAGCACTACTTAAAAAGAAAACAAAGGGGTGTTTTTCACCTTTCAAATGTAATTGTATTTATTTATTTATTTAATTTAAAATAATTTCTTTGTAGATCAAGCAACAGATGTTCATCTGACAATTATCCGAAAGTCCTGAAGGAGACTCCCTGCTGGAGAATATTTACTGTGTGGAAGTATGGTAAAGGTAAAACTGTGAAGCAGGTGTATGTTTACTGGTTTGCCAGCTGGCTTTAGATCTCAAAGACCTATGCAGACTAAAATGGTTTGATTTACCAAGTCTAATATATTGTTATTTTAAAGTCTTTGGAAACCGTTATGAAGCCTTATATTGTTTAATGTGACTATGCAAGTTGCCAATTACTTGTCTACCCAAAACCATTGGGTGATATATATATATATAACTAATTTTTATTTAATTTTTTTCGGTATTGACCTGTAATAGGGAATTTGCTACTCACAGTTCTGCTTTTTGAAAAATGTATTTAAGGAAATAACTTAATGCTGTTTATTTTATTTTAAGGAAAAGTTAGAAATTACATTCACAGAATTTAAAAAATTTACTTTAATTAAATACAAATCAATATTACCCAATAAAAATGTGTTGTCTAAACACAATATCTGTAAACACAATTTTTCAATGCAAATGCTGTCAAAAGAATGTTGTATATTGATGAATGTTACGAATTGATGTTTAAATATTATTTGAACTGTGCCTTGTTTCCGCAAAAGCTACACAAAAATAAAATTAGTTACTGCCATAAAAGCTGCGGAAAAAAGTAGCTAGATAAAGTAACTTTGCTGTTGTAGCTTGCTACTACCCAGCTACTCCAAAGTTTGATGTTGGTGAGAGAGAATTTGAATGGAATACTTTATAGAAATATGGTGATTCTAAATGGAGAATTTATATGAAATAGGGGACTTTCATGTAACTGATGAAAATGGCCTGTTCAGTTACATGCTTTTGAATGCTTAAATAAGCCTCGTCCCGGGGATAGCCTGGAATTTTATCCTGTTGTGCAGTTTGAATACATTTTCAGGTGGGACCTAGCAGGAAAGCAATACAAGAATTTTGTCCCATTAAACTTCAACATCTGCACTTAGATAGTTGGCCTGTTTACTTCTTAATTTTATTAATAGATAGCAAACAATTATTCCAAATATTTCAAGTTATCTATTTGAGTTTGAGGAGAAAATAACTCCCCTCCCCTTTTCTGCCTACAAAGTACTCCACTATCATCGGTCTTTTTTACTCTAAAGATGCGTTTCATTTAGTCCAACTTAAACACATCTCGAGGAAAATCTGCACCTGCATTCTGATGAAAACATAATCGGTGGTATTACCCCAGGTTAAAATGTCAATGTCGTTTTCTGTTACTTAGTTTTTGTCTGCGTAAAGTAAATACCACTGTGTGCTCAATAGCTACTTAACAATTTCTTTGTGGACAATATTTTTTCCCTGGAATGTTTTTCCCTCGTAGATTCCTTTTATTGAACATGTCATGTTATATCATGTTGCGAATAGAGGGGCAAGTAAAAACAGAGTGAATCACGTTTCTGTGAGCCTCATTACTAATCCAGTACATGATACGCTTTAACGCAGTGGATGTGGCTAAAACTTTAAAACCTTGATTGGTTTTACTATATATCTCAAGACCCGTCCTCCCCCAGGCTAACTTGTCAGGTCGGTACGTGCAGATCGTATGCAAACAACAGACAAGAAAAGACATGTGTCTTTGCAAGCAACATCAATAACAATGCTGTTGATCAAAATCAAACATCCAAATTACCTCTTGACAGAATAATTGCAGGAAGCTTTTCATGTCCTATGCTGGCAAACAACCACGCATCAGTTAATCTATAATTTGCCAACCATGTCGCGCTGTCTCACTTACTGTGTTTTGGAGTGTAGTTTGTAGTGCAGAGGTTCCCTCTTTACATGGGGCTTTTCATCCTTCTTGGTTTCACCTTTCACTGGCTTGGGAATAAAGCAGGCCTTTCTTTCATGGGCCCCTTGTGTTTCATGACTCGGGCTGGGAGTACCTGTCAGTGAGGAGTTACATGTGCGTGGTTTGCCGCCCAGTCTCATACCTTCATGCGCGGGGAAACCCGTAGGCCCGGTGGCCGTTTGCGTTTGGGACCTCCCTGCTACTTAGTCACAAAGTCCTACAGACCAGCCCTTCCTATACAGTCTCTCTGCAACTATCTCAGCTGGGAAGGGGGAAGGGTGGCACACAATCCACTGCAAGATTTAGAAATGAGATGTAAACCGAATCGTGCCCTGAACTCAGGGTGACGGGGAAACGGACCCTGGCAACCTGCTGTGAGGAAAGCGATCCTCATCCAGCCAATATCGCTCCTTAACGGTCTGTCCGTTATTGTAAGAAGATATTTAAAACTCCCCGCTGACATTTTAGATCACTCGCTGTAACTGAACTGCATAGAGAAGTCGGAGGAAGAATTTGGAAGACTCTACTGTCTCAAAGACCCTATTTTCCTTGTAATGAAAAAGGAGAAAAACCCTGTTGAACAAACTGTGCACCTTTGTGTACAAAAACCATAAGTAAATGATAAATATTTAGCCAAGAATGACCATTTCTCCAAAGAAATACCATAAACACTGTTCTGTACAATTATTTATAACAGTGTTTGGTTAAGAAGGAAATTGTGGGCTTGGAAATAGGTTGTGTATTAAGATAATACACTTTGAATTAAATACATTCCACTGTCAAGTTACCTCTTTTAGCCTTCATTTAAAGTTTACTTGACTACTTTTGACTCTCTTATTCCCTCTGCTGGAACAGGCAGTTATTGCAGGTCCTTAAGGATTTTTTTAACGTCCAAAATTTCAGAATTGGCCTCAATTTAGGTTAATGAAAGACAATAATTTTAAAATTTTTGTTTCGTCAACATACAGGAACATTCCAAACTGAATTATTTTGTCTGCAGTGTTTCAAAATAATGTGACTAAGTGCTTTTAAGTGTCCACTTAATAGGTAATGTCTAAATACCAATTAGTTTCTTGTATTTTCTCTGATATGTCCTGTTTATAAAACAACGTGGATATTGCTGCCGTTCGGACTGTCTTATATGTATAATTATATATTTATTAAACATGACCATCTAGCAACTATCAAACTTGTGAATCTGAATAATTAACCCGTCATTATTTAAAGATTTTTGAGAGAAGTGTACAGTGAAGAAAATTGATCTCCCTTGAAGAGTGAATCTTTGAGAAACAACAAGGTCTCAATGAAAATTCTAGAATTCACATGAATTTTTTTCTTTTATTAACAGATTCTGAATTTCGGTTTTGAGGTTCTTTACCCTGTACTGGGTCTCTTGGCCCTGGCCAACAGAGAGCTGCGCTGAGAAAGCTCTGTATGAAATATCAATGCGGATAACTCACTTCTACTTTAGTGTCAATCACCATTGCAAATGGCAAGACCATTATAGCCAAATCCTTCCGGGAGATGCTGCGTCTGTCTTTAGGACGGAGATGCTTTCAGTTTAAAGTGAAAGCTCCATTTTAAGGATGCTCATGTAGTTGATACAGATGGCGTTAATGTTTTATGTGTTGCTAAAAATAGAGGCTTGACACATAAACGGGAATGAAAATCTGGAAAGAGGAATCCCAGGTGAACGCATAGGTAAAAAACTGGAACCAATGGTGCTTCCCCTCCGTATTTTAGTCAGTTTTGGGGTCTCTTGTTATTTCAAGGCACTGTGAGCGCATTCTTTTTTTGTGCGTGTTTCCATTCGGGGGGGGCGGGACACTGTGATTGTACCCTTCAACATCATTAAGTCTGGTAGCCCGTTGTCATTGTTCTTAGCAATGTCATACTAGGACCCACTAACCTAATTACCATTCATCCCCACGTGAACCATGTTTGAGCCTTGCCGTTTTCTGCCAGCGTGCTCCTAAATTTCCCTAGGAAGCGTAGGGGAGAAAGTCAAGAGAAACCCAGTCAACTCCCTCCCTCTCATGCCTGGATGGTGCTCTGCAAATTCTGCGTCATCCAGAGCCACTGATAAAGGGGCACAATCAGAAATCGAGGGGGGGGTTCAAACAAATTTACACTTCATATATACAGAGCAATTTTATTCTGCCCCTGTATTTTCATTTAGGTCTTTTTTAAGCCATCCAACTCTTTTACACTTTGCAATTTACACAGCCTACACGAGAGTTTAAGCGCGATTGGAGGAAAGCCACATCCCTTTGGAAAGTGCTATTAGCTTGCAGGCACCTGGGAAGCCAACGGGAAACGCTGATTAGCGACGAGCTGAGAGAAGCCCTGCCGATTTCACCCACCTGTGGCTCTGCTCTCCTGGTCACATTCAGCTGTGTGACATGAGCTGGATTTGGACCTTCAAATTCCTGCTCAAAGTGCTCAGTGTGCGCTCGAGTTGAGTTTCTTTACTTTCATTTTTATTTATTTTTCTCAGTCTGAGCCCAGTCTAACACAGCAATGTAAGCAGTAAACCCACTCAAACTGTGGTTTCTTTAATGGCGAGCCTCACACTGAGACACTGTTCCCCTCTGACAGTGCATGATTGGGCCGAATGGTTGCACTTAAGAACTGCTGAAATATAAGTGTTTTCCCATGGAGGAGACCTGTTTCTCACAAGCATGAAGAAATCTAAATTATGGATGAATCATGGCAAATCTGTTAAATTGTTGGTTTGAGAAATGCATTATTTGTGTGTTCTCCCATCTGAAACTGTTATTTTGCAAGAGTGTAGTTCTGATTCTGCTTGAATTTAGCCCTCAGGCCCGACTCATACTTGTATGATAAGTATTTATTATTTTTTCCTCTGAGTCCAGCTCTTCATAAGCTATGATTAATTGTAAATCGTATGTTTCCTCCTGGCCTGTTCTCTCTTTGAGTGTTTTCAAAGCTTGTTCTAAAGGGGCGACGTGGATTTGAATACAATGTGGCACATCAATTTAACTCCAGCCAAATCTAGAAAAGTTTATGAATAATTTAATCTTTTGCGCAATGCTTACCTTTTAATCTCAAGCTCTCATGTTAGCTGGACATCATGCTTTATTTTTCATAGTTAAATATCCCGCAGTCAGTAAATAAAGTCAAACAGCAATGTTATCAAATGGGGAAAAAAACATAATAAACATGGGAAGGCCAAAACATGTCTGAATAATTCAGCCAAAGGATCGCCTTCCTCCTTTCTAAAACAAAATACATGCTACATTATTTAGGAGAAGTAAACTGTAAAAACCACCCACAAGGAGTAGTCTAAACACAAATTAATTTTTTGAAGCCACCCTGCCATTTAGATAATAAACCTGACAAGCTAATTATGGTTAGAGATTAAGTGGAAGTAACGGATGCGGAAAAATAAGTCAGTGGTCCTTATTGTGCCCTAAATCTAGAAAGGTAAGAATGTACACCAGTAACTTTCTTAAACAGGTTTCCAGGACTCTTGCCTGGTTTTCATTCTGTTTTTGACATGTTGCCTTTGTTGGTTCTTTTTTGGAGAGAATGAGTGTTTTCATTCTGACACCCTTTAAGGTCTGGGCTTCTTATTTTGTTATTTTAGGCACTGATTGATATGTGGCAAGCACGTTATTAATGAATTTTAACCTGGTGTGTCTAGTTGCCCTGGTTTCCATTAAACATGCCATCTTAGAGCATCAATATCTTCCATTTGAACTCAGGCCTGATATAATGAGGAGCTATTGTATAGTATATTTTAATAAAATTGAATTCTGGTTTGATAGACGGTCTAGTGGTGATTATAAGTGTGGCTTTATATGATTTACTGAAGGGGTCATTTATTGTGAAATGTGTAATTAGCATTTGAAATCAAAGGGCTTGGGATGTTAAACAATTGATTAAAGAGAAGTGGCCTGTAGCTATGTTGGGGGTGTAGACCGACTTAAATTTGAAAGGGCTTGAAATGGCTAATTCAAAGTTGCCTATTTTTTTACGTTTTAACACAATACACAATATTTCACTGATGTCAACCACACGCAAGCTTTACAGAAGTCTGCTCTTGAGTGAATTCCTTATTTTCCTATATGTCCCCAAATGAGAAATCCTTCTGGTGGTCCTAGCTTTATGATAAAAACCCCAGACCTCATGCATGAACGTAAGCCAGACCATCTTGAGTACGAGTTCTTTAATCCTTCATGTTTCATTGTAAGGCGAAGGTAGGTCGTAGATCTGTCTGTAAAGCCGAAAAAGTGTTGTTTCTATAGGACACCACAGGCACACGACGTGTTTCTCTGAACCATCAAGGGCCATTTCTCACTAGTGCAGAAAGCGAGTTTTCCCCAGCTAAATATAGGCCCAGGCCTTGATTGAGAGCATTCTGAAGAACATGCGTCATCATTTCACGCATGCCTGTAGATAATTAATGAAGGATAATGTATGTTACATACAGAGGAATGTGTCCGCCCCGTGCCAGGGAGGGTACTCTCTCCATCAACCAAGGTTACCACTGCGTGCCACAGCAGCTACACTTACCCTTTTGGTAAAGGCCAGCAGACAGGGCTGTTGTTATCGGTGTTGCAGTGTTGTGTTGAATGGCGCAACAGGCAAGTTCATTAGGCCTGTGACTCACCACCCCCCCCCCCCCACACACACACACACCCTCGTCTTCTGTGTGGCTTTAAACCAGCCGTGAAAACCTGCCTTTTGTCTCTGCTGCCTTTCTTTCCTTTCTTCTCTCAGCGCTGCACAGATACCAGTCAGATGCTTCTGTTTATTGACGTTGGTGAATGCTTCTTAGCTCTGGAGGGGCCTTCCCACATCCTGTCCGTCATCTCTCGCTCACTGGGCTCTTTTACCAAAACTATTTAATTTCCTTAAATTCAGGACCGCGTTGGATGTAATACCGCATGCTGAATCCGATAACACTGATCAGGTGACGCCCAGAACTTCTAAAAGTCACTGGCTTCATTGACCTTAACGCTACTCTGACTACCTTGGATGTACGACGGCCAAATAAACATCATCAATTCCAAACAGAGTTTGTTTAACGTTTGTGGATTGGCTTTTCTTTTCATTATGTTTTCATTTACTCAGTTGGTACCATTTGCCTAATGTAATCATTAAAAAAAAAACAAAAAAAACATCTGCTGCTAAAAGTTTTATGAGGAGAACCCCCTTATCAGCAACAGATATCTTGTTCACGTCTTGAAATAAATATTATTTAACTGAAACACTGCCCTAACCATTAAATGGAGTGCAAATTCTTAATGTTGAATCTGCCGATTTTTGTCATTTTAATTGTAATGAGAGTTCTTTAAACGGGGCAGTTTGGCAGTGAACCACAAAGTACATAGACAACTTTTACAGAGAAAAGATGACATATTTTAATTTCATGTTCTGGAAACTTGCTCCTGGCCATGCTTATACTTTCAATAGAAAAATAGGAATTAACGCATTCAATTCAGGTAGTTGAATGCAAACTTCTGTTTAACTGCCACAAATAAATAAAGAGGCTAGTGAATCAGAGGTTCAAAACATTTCCCGTGCGGTGACGGCCGGTAAAAAGAAGATCTAGGCCAAACTGAATAAAAAAAACATGTCATGACCACAGACACACAATTGACCACAGACACACGATTGACCACCGACACACAACTGACACAGGCACACGATTGACCACAGACACACGATTGACCA
>JAOYSI010005941.1:261-13198 GCA_025775065.1 Hiodon alosoides | reverse complement strand
GGGGTGTTTCCTGGTGTCGAGTCCAGTTCTCTGGTGCTGGAGCTGCAGGCCGGGCTGGAGGGAGGGGGTGTTTCCTGTTTGCCCCACTCCCTTAGCCGCTGCATCAACACTGCGATTTCCCATGGAGACAGAGTGTTTTCCAGCAGTGTGCTCAGCGCACTTGCACACAGCAATTGCCGTTGGTAACAAAATAGCATCTAGTAACTTCATGATCAATTCAGCATGCGTAATAAAAGTACCTGAACTTTAGGAACCCTCTCTATTTGCAGAAGGGTGCCAACGTAATGTACAACCCACAAAGGCATATTGGCTATCGGTGTACACTGTTAACCTTTGTCCCTTTGCCATGGTACAGGTACACAGGTACAGGTACACAGGTACAGGTGAGAGTTAAAGCTACTTGTCCAGTTAGGTGACCAGGAAGTTTTCCTGATTCTATCTAAGCTTGGTCAGACACAACGGCATGGCCTACTTCGTTCAGGCCTGTTTCAGGATTCTTTTGAGCCGACCCATCTACATAATAGATGAAATCACTGCTTTCGAGTGCCACCTCTTTAAGGTCGGGTCGTGGTGTACAGGCCTCAGGCCTCAGCTACTGCAGCCAGACAATCGGGGGGTTCCCCGTCCCCTCTGGTGTGAAGGAGAGTTGCTGGATTTAAGATGGTGCATCTTTTCAGTGTGATGTTGGGTGCTGCCAGAAGCAACAGAACTGATGACATGAAACCGTCCTTTTTACCAACTGTCTGTGTAAAGACCTTATTTGGGTCAGGCAGGCCTAGTTTGGGTGCAGACATAAGCGCAGTCTTAAGTGTCTCAAAAGCCGCTAATCCCTCAGGAGTCCAGGTTAAAACATCAAAAGGTTTCAGTCCATGGTCATGTGCCATACCCTGCAGGGGTTGAGCCAATTTAGAATACCCCGGTATCCATTGTCTACAATATCCAGTCATTCCAAGAAAAGCCAACATTAGTTTTTTAGTCCAAGGTTTAGGCATTGAACAGATTGCCTGTATCCCATCATCAGACAAAACATGAGTCAGATAAAACATGGCCCAGAAATACCACTTTTGTCCGAGCAAATTGTAACGTGTTAAGGCTAGCCTTGTGTTAAGGCTAGCCTTATGTCCCTCCTTTGCTAGCCTCTGTAGGAGCAGCACGGTGTCCTCTACGCTTTTCGGGTGGGAGCGCAAGCCAATAAATCATCGACATACTGTATCAGGGTACTGCCAGCTTTAAAAACAAAATAATCTAAACTATCCCTCAGCGCTGAGCCATAAACGGCTGGTGACTCACGGTAACCCTGTGGCATGCGTGTTCACGCCCCTTAAAAGTAAATGCAAACCAAAACTGAGAATCGGGAGGTACAGGGATTGAAAAGAATTTCGAGTCCTTCGGGATCTTGCACAAATCTCCCGAGCTGCCTTCCTTACAGGAAATACAGCCGTGCGGCATGGTGAGTCAGGGCAAGGGACAATAAGTCCTGCTTTCAGAAGGGATTCAGATACAGGCGTGATACCATCAATTGCTTCCTGTTTCAGGGGGTATTGGGCCTGACAGGAGCGGAAGTCACCCTTTGGAGGGACAACCAATGGCTGTCCATTACGAATGAGACCCACAAGATATTTTTCTTTTGACCATAAATGGCTAGGCACCGCCCCCAGTTCTACTGAGGTTGCCGACAATTTAGGTGCTAGGAGGACCAGGGGGGTTCTGAGGGCGCAATAGGTGTCCTGACCTTTGCCTGACCATGGGTTGTTGAAACTGCATACATTTTACCCCTGTAGAGGGCGAAACGAGCGCAACACTTTTCTCAGCTAGAGACACCCAGTCTGTGATCCGATTACAGAACTTAACCCGAGGTCCTACACCGCGCCACTCTTTCTCCCTCGGTTTTGCCAGTGACACGTGGGGATCAGAACCCTCCACATGATAGAACTGCTACACCACTTCGGTTGGTTCTATTGCCAACGCACAAAAATCAATGTCCCAGTACATCTTATCTGTTCTTAGCCAGTCTCTCTCTCCCACTCTAACCAGGTCTCTTCAAATTCCTCATCTGCCTGCTCGGTAACCCTTACTCTAACATGCAGTTCCTTCTCATATAGCCTATGTCTGGTCCCATCTTTCCTCTAGCCCAAATCCCCATTTCTGGTCTATCACAACCCATGAGTAGTAGTAATGCACTGTAAATCTGTTTGAATCAATTGTGTGACAGTCTCATCACTAACTTCTATGACATTCTCAGTACATTTAAATGTAAGCCCCATCTCGCACAATAAATCCCTTGCCAATAAATTCACAGAGCATTTTGTCGATTATATAAATGGATATTGCCCTATGTATGTCTGTTTACTGGGTTCACTGGTTTCAACACCCCCAGCTCCAATTATTCTAATATTTTTACCACTTAATTTTGGTGGTTTCCCCGGCCAATCTTGTGCTTTAATTACTGATAGAGTTGCCCCGGTATCTACGAGGAACTCCACCTTCTCCCCTGAGACCCACACGCTCAGGGTCGGTAACTGACTCGGGGGAACTAGAAACCATGCCTTGTAGAAAATGATACTGTTCTATGTCAATATGTGTAATCTTGCACTCACCCAGATCCATGTGCCATTAAACCTCGTCTGACCGCCAATCTCCACCCCAAATCGGACGACTTGGGCCTCCCGGGCGTCTACCCCTGTGATTTCCACGGCCCCTTGGTTCTCCATCTTGGTGTGGTTCGGGGCAGTCCCTCACCCAGTGGTCCGTCTTTCCGCATCTGAAACATGCCCCTTCCTCCTTTCTGTTTCCTTCCCTCGGTGGGCCTTCTCTAGCCTCCTCTGAGCGGCTGGATAGGGAGGTGGGTCCTGCTGGTCGATCAGGGAGGCAGCCCCTGCTCCCCTCTCAGGAACCCCTGGTGGGGGCAGTGGAGGTCTGGATCTATCTTACTAGGGTGAGAAACTAGAGGCAATTGTTTACAGAACTCTGTTTCCCATTTCTCAAACTTGCTTCTGCTTTCCATTCAGAAAAACCCGTACCATATTTCTTTCTTAACTGTTTGGAGCGAGCAAGAGAACCCGCTTCCAAACTTTCTAACTTTGTCTGTAGTTTTTGAATTTGGTTGAGACTGAGACTACCATGTTCAGGGAATCCCCATTCCTGCCACAGAAGTAATTGTCCACAGACACCTTCCCCATGCTTTCATGCAGGATTTTCGCACTGCCCTCATAACACTCCTGGTTTAAACCCTCTTTACCAGCGCTTTCATTATAAATGTTCATTATATATCTATATATTTATACCTTGTTTATTTATTTACTATCTTCTGCAGAAATCCTTATCCGTCAATCAGTATGTCCAACATTACTGAGACCGTTCGCAAACCCGTTCAAACCCAGTTCAAACACAAATAGACTCCATCAGCGTGTCCAGCATTGCCGATGAAGCCGTCGGCCCTTTTGTGAGCTATTTATGAAACATTGTGGTCTCACCTTTGGTGCCTTTTTATCCCTTGAGATGCCGTACTGAGGAGTCCCTGATATCTCTGTCCGGGCAGCCCTTCTGCCGCCGTGGGCAAGCTCTTTCTGTCAGTTTCCCTGCCGCCTTGGGTGTGCGGGTCATGGAAGGTCGTGCCGACATTTCTTTACCCTATGTCACACATACATGACTCTAGTTTTGCAATAACTTTTGTTTAAGGCCTTTCAACATTAAAACGGGTTTATGCATCACAAGTAGTATCCCAGTACTATCATGTCTTGAATTTCCATTACACTGTCTGAAGAAATCATCATGACCATCTGACGAAGACCATCGCGACTGACAAAGTTCACCATGACAGTCTGTCAAAGACCCTCATGACTGCCTGACAAAGACCCTCATGATGCATAAAGATGAAGCTGTTGGTTTTGTGTTGAACACGTTTGCCCTTCTTTATTACAAACGTATAAAATTATTATCAGTATTCCTATCTGTGCTTTCTATCCAACTATTTTCCAGGAAAACGGTACCCTTTTCGCAGGAATGTAAATCATTTCCCAGTTTTCTTCCCTTTGGGAAGAAATGAAAAGAAGAAATTCCCTTTGGGCATGTGGTTTTATTTTTCATTCCCTCTCAAACATCTCTTCTGTGTATTGTGTGCAACACTTGGTGACATTGCTATTGCAAAACAATAAAAAATAAAACAATTGTTTGATTGAACGAGATAAACTCCTGTTCCAATGACTGACCAATAGAATGGGGGGGGCGATCACATACGTCATTCATCCTCCGGCCTACCTCCCTTGCGCTTGGCCCGGGAACAAATCTTCTCTGTTCACATCATAACCAACTTACTTAGGAATGTGTAAAACAGATGAACGGCATAAGATCAAACATTACAACTGCATGGTTCTGCCTTTCAGTATCTTCACAGGTGGTTACCGGTCAGAATCCCCAGTAAGAGCTTAGGAACAGGTACAAACACAAACCAGATGACACAGAAATCCGACTGCAAAAAGAGGAAACGCTATTACTAGGTTACGTATTAGCGTTGTTTTTACGTGTTTGTGTTAAGTAGTGCTGACCCTTGCTTTGTTGCACTGATTTAAGAATCAATATTTTCTTGCATTTTAACACTATGGTGAAGAGCACAACACTGAACAGGGAACGAAACCGTGAAAAACAAATACGGTCGTGGAGTCCAAAACACTCAAACTCTTCTCCCTAGGGTGTCGAGCAGTGATCTTCACATTTGGCCACGAGCCAGGCTTTCTCCTGGCGCGTAGAGTCGCGTTTGTCATTTCTAAACTTTTTGTCAGGGCTAAGTTGTTCTGGATATGAACTGCATTTTTTCATTAAGTGGGAAAGCAAAAGCTGACACGCAGACATTTTTAAGTGTTACTATTACGAAATATTTTTGAGAAACCCGTATGAGTGCTGCCAACGGCGTACACCGTATCAGGCCACTGTACCAAGACCCACAACGCACTGACCTTCTGTGACATACGTTCGGGCTTTGCCAAATCTAGAAAACACGTACGCTGAACCTGTAGTACAAATTGGATAAATTAGAAAAAAGGTGAGATTTGTCGTGTGGAGGTCTGTGCGTGAATCAGGGGAAGGGGGTGGTGATTTTTATGTTTGCCAGCAAATAAAAAAAAATTCAGAAAAAAACCCACCCACACAAATACTGTGAACTGAAGCTCAGTAACTTACTAATGGCTTTTTTTATAAATTACATATGACATTAACTTGCAAATGAAATAGCGATAGTTGTACTTGTTAATTAATAACTAAAAATCAATTAATAAAACAGATTCTATTGTATGAGACTTTTGGCTTTTATTTTAATTTACTGATTTTTCACGTTTTTGTAAGTATTATTAAAGTTTCTGGTTTAGATTTTTAAAAATTGATTTAGGTCACGAAAAGCTCAAAAGACAAACTCTAGTGATTACAGCGAGATTCTAGTGAAATGTTGACTTTGAATCAATAAAAGAATAAAACATGTTCAACCATAAAATTATATTAAAGTTATTAGCCTGATTGACTGCTGGGAGACAATGTCGATTATTCGGTGTCGTAATTGTGAAAAGTTAATAGAAGTATGGTTTCGTCAGTATTTTAATAATACTAAGCAAATCATCACGACATTGCGCACTTCAGGCTGTGGGCACCGGGCAGGGCTTCTGCGAATTAACTACTTTTTAAAAATAACTTCGACGCTCAACCCACTCCTCAGACCAATAGAACATGAACGATTTGCATGTAGTCCCAGGATAGCATAAAACCAACGCTCAGGACCATTGGAACAGACTAGAATTGCGGGAGTGTTGAAGTCAGTTTACTTTTGCGTTTTTATGGTTACAAGCGAGTTTGGATTATTGAACAATAGCACAAACTTTTTTTTTTTCGCCCAGGAACTGCAATAAACTATTTGAATCAACAATAATATGGGAAAAGAAAATTTATGGTTGCTGGTTATTTGGATCTTATCTGTAAAAAAGTGTGCAAGTTTTTCGACCACCGAATCAGCTTCATTCAGTAAGTTTAATTGCATTGACATAAAGTCCATGTATCGCGTTACGCGAGCTCAGGTAGGTTTAGTGGGAGTCTATGTTGCTTTGTTAGTTTGGGCACATATTCCTCGTTTTTGCTCGTTATCACATATTAACGTGTTGATTATACAATTAGTAAAGAATGACTGTAGGAAGTATACAGCTTAATACCTGTCACTGATTGAGGTGCGATTTGGATAAAAACGAATACTGTCAATTTCCCGCGTCCTATCCTATTGACTAACTGGAAGTCGTGCAATTAGCCAAATGCATCAAGTTATTTTTTAACATGATTCCATTCGTATATGGATATGAAGATAATAACAACAGGGGGCGCCATTACTGTAGTTAAATACATTTTATCTAGTGACTCTTTTCTAAGTTTTCTAATTTTACTCGTATTAAAGGGCAACATGAGTGTAGCGGGTATATATCCGTTGGTAGAGCTCTATAATGGTAATAGGTCTTTATAACATGCTTTCCTGTTAAATATACTGTAAGTATAACCTGTTGGGGTTACCATCCGTCAAAACGCAACAGAATTTTAAATAAACGTCTTCTGTTTCAGTTTCTTTTAAATGTACTTTCTGGAGACGCAGCATAGCACTTTGGTGACCTGGAATACTACGCCCCAAATGTGATTTTTGGCGAGAGGAAACCAGTTTCTTGTCGATGTTATCATGCTCACTGAACTTGCTAGCTTCCGAAGTTTCTGTAAATGCTGGTATTATATCATTCGACGTTTGCAACTGTAACTACGATACCTAGCATCTTATAAAAGATATGCCCCCAACCCCCATGTGTGTCAAAAAGTATATTTCCTATAACATTTCTTTGTGTTTTTGTGCTGGCAGGCAACACCACTGACGCGTTTGCGTACTTCGGTGACATTGAATCAAAGTTCTCTCTGCGCGTTGCAGAGAATCCAGATGATGATATTTGCTACCTTGTGCCTGGTCAGCGAGACACTATCTCAGAATGTCACTTCAATACCGAGACACAGACCTTTGTGGTTATCCACGGCTGGACGGTGAACCCTCTCTCCGTCACACATTTACTTGCAAAACGAACGCATTGTGCTAAAGTGTCTAGACACAGTCAACCATTTGGGTCAGAAAAAACATTCAGTTTGTACTTCTGAGCTAATGAAAGCACATCTTTTCAACAGTAACAAAAATATTTGCAACAAATGCCTGTAATTTTGAATTTAATAGAATTGAATGTAAATGTAAAATATAATAAATATTTCGATTTTCTAAACCAGTGCTTGATTGACATCAGTATTCATCCCTTTGTAGGACATTTCCTTTAACGGGTGATTGGATAGGTGATTGTGACTGTCACGTGATTGTCTGGTCCTCAGGTGACGGGGATGTTTGAGAGCTGGGTCCCGAAGCTGGTGATGGCGTTGTACGAGCGCGTGCCTACGGCTAACGTCATCGTGGTGGACTGGCTCACGCGCGCCCAGCAGCACTACCCAACCTCCGCCGCTTACACCAAGCTGGTGGGCCGGGACGTGGCCAAGTTCGTCAACTGGTTACAGGTATACAGCTGCCCGACGTGGGAGCCCTCGCACTTTGGGGATTATAAAATACTCTACAGAAATTCCTCCGTTCTCAGCAATGTCACCTTTCTGACGACAAGGTCAGCCCATAAAACGGTGAGGCTGCAGAATGGGTTTATACGTTACTATATTTAAATATAGGTCTCAGCCTCTGGTTTAGCGGGGAGCTGGAGGAGACCGTTGCTGGCTCTGTCCCAAACAGCAGTCAAGCGCTTGATGTAGGGCATTAGTGAATGCAGAAAAATAAGTTAATGATCACAGATGGAAGAACCTCAATGTCAAAAATACCATAAACCACTGAGGCGACGTCAAGATTCACACAAAAACATTGGCCTGCATTTCAGAGTAATTGTGTGACCAGATTAAAAGACTATATAAAGAAAAGCATAATAAGGGTATAATTCAAGCGTGGTTTATTGTTGTCATTCTCTCAGGGAGAGCTTAACTACCCCTGGGAGAAAATTCACCTACTTGGATACAGTCTGGGTGCCCATGTAGCCGGCATTGCTGGCTTCCTCACAAACCACAGAGTCAGCAGGATTACAGGTGAGGTCCAAGCCAGGCTTTAGCTCATACCCATGCTGAAATTGATTTCCTATACATCTATACTATTCACTGCTGGTAGTGTGTATAATTAGTAACATGTCCATTAAAGGTAAACCAAAAAATCCAAAGACCTACTGATAAAAAAGTCTGGCCCAGAATTCAGTTGAGAAATACTGTTAATTGGTGAGGCACACTGATAGCTAAATGCTTGTACTGAGATTGTTTGACAATTTTGAGAGAGGAAAGCCATGGAAACAAAAGAAATAGTTTTTTCTAAAAGGTAGCTAACTTTTATTTATCTAATAATTGAATACATTCGCAGTTTATCAAGGTAACACATTAGCAATGAACACAAAGTATATTTAAATAGGTCAGTACTAAACGACACGCACACTCTCCAGCACATATGCTTGGCCTGGTAACATAACAATCAGTTGTCTTACTGTGAAAATGTCTCCTGTGGCTCTGGTTCAGGTCTGGACCCCGCAGGGCCAGGCTTCGAGTATGCGGACGATCAAAGCACCCTGTCTCCAGATGACGCCAAGTTTGTCGATGTGCTGCACACCAACACCAGAGGCTCCCCTGACCGCAGCATCGGCATCCAGAGGCCCGTGGGGCACGTGGACATCTACCCCAACGGGGGCACCTTCCAGCCTGGCTGTAACCTACAGAACACCATGATGATGATCGCCACCTCTGGTTTCCACAGTATGTAGCGTTAGCGGCTTCGCCTTCCCCGCATCATTTTCTTATTATTTACTTTTTGGGCAAAAATCTATTGTTTTTTGTGTTTTCACAAGCCATCTAGCTGAGCTTTGTTATAAATAAATGTACCATATTTTGCCTGCTACCTAATATTAGTCTAGCTTTGTGTGGGCCAGGTTTATCCAACAAACGCGAAATAGCTAACATTTAAAGATGATCAACAAACGCACGTTCTATTGTTGTTGTTCTGCAGTCAAACATCTTTCTCAGGGGACCGTGTGAATCGTGTCTGTGTGGTGCCTGCCACAGGTGTGATTTCCTTCCCTGCTCTCCGCAGACATGGACCAGATCGTGAAGTGCTCCCACGAGCGATCCATCCACCTGTTCATTGACTCGCTGGTGAACGAACAACAGCAGAGCACGGCCTACCGCTGCAGCTCCAAGGAGGCCTTCAACCAGGGCCTGTGCCTGAGCTGTCGCAAGAACCGCTGCAACAAGCTGGGCTACGAGGTCAACAAGGTGCGGTCCCGGAGGAGTGCCAAGATGTACCTCAAAACCCGAGAGGCTATGCCCTACAAAGGTGAGGAGGCAGGCTTCAGCTGGCACGTGTCAGAGCCAAGGAGCTTCGATGTTCTGGGTTCATCACACACTAGCTAGACCCTTGGCAACGATGACAGACAACGCACCTCGTCAGACTCTTCCCCGGATTGGTCTCTCAGAGCAGTGTGCCAGGGAAGACAAGATAGTGACCTGGAGCTGATGGGTTTTGCAGTTTTTGCAGTCCAGTGCTTGGTTGGTGGAGGTGTGTAGTAGGAGCTTCCAAGAGCAAGTTTCTATTGCTTTGCACAATTTTAGTCTGCAGAGGAAGAGTGAGAGTGAGAGTGAGGCCATGGACTTCATTGAGTGATAAAAAATAAAAAAAACATTGTACACTCCAAGCCCTAAACTGCTAAACGATGTGAAGACTTTGTACCCATAACTCTTGTAAGTACTCAGATGGTAAAACACGATTGTAAAAAATATATTTTCCTGTTCAGTGTTCCACTTCCAGGTGAAAGTGCACCTCTTCAGCCCAGAAAACCTGACGTTCACTGACCAGCCCGTGAAGGTGTCTCTCTACGGAACTCATGCGGAAAAGGAAGACATTACCCTCACCCTGTGCGTCCCTCGTCCTCTAACATTACGCAATATAGAGGAAGCATCTGCTTTAAAAAAAACTAAACATTGGTAGTAATAATGCCAAACACACGTAATAGAAACATACTTGTCTGTTCAGTCACCTTATTGCAGGTAGATGTCCAACTGAGTGTTTGTGTGAACCCGTAGGCCCTATCTGAAAACCAACACCACCCTCTCCTTCCTACTGACCACCGATGAGGACATCGGGGAACTGCTGATGATGAAGATCACGTGGGAGAAAGACTCTCTGTTTAGCCTGTCCGACTGGTGGAACACCAACCAGTTTACAGTCCGTAGACTGCGTGTCAAAGCCGGGGAGACTCAGGCCAAGTATGTGCCTTCCGAAAGCCGTGGTTGGGTGCTCGATTCTGTAAGGTTTACACGCCTATGAACGCCAGTCCTCACTGTCTTGCTTCCCCTCCAGGATCGTTTTCAGTGCCAAGGAGGGGGATCAGGCCTACCTTTCACGAGGCGGGAAAGAGACCGTCTTCGTGAAATCCAAAGAGGATCAAAGCAGACGTACGCAGGAAAGGTAGAGTGCCTGACAATCGTATACGCTAAGGCAGGGACACCGCTGTGTGCAGTCCAACACAAGGGCAGGAACCCTGGTCCTGGAGAGAGGTTCCAGGGTTTCCTCCACCCAATCCCTTCGTTGCTTTGTTTAATTAATTATGATGCCAAATCAACATCTTGTATTGTTCAAGACCGTAATCATTGGCAAGCGTACGTTGATCGTTTTGTTAAAAAGAAATATTCTACAACTGAACTGATCCAACGACAAGCTTGCACTGATGCACTGATGTGTGACTTACCCCGCCCCTTTTCTTCAGACTCCACAAACTCAAGATGAAGGGTAGCTCCTACAAGAAGCGAGACGACTGAAGCTACACTCAAACTCCAGCTGTTAACGATGTCCAGCCAAAGCAAAGTCTGCTGCATGCTGGAAGCAGGTCACCGGATAAATACGTCCCTGCCTAGCGTGTAGCGCTAGGTAGCCTCATTTGTGTGGTTTCATTGTTTTCAGTACTCTGCCAATTAGCCACAGAGTCCTGGTGCCAAGTACCTATACCGATCTCTCTCTTGACTTCGGAAGTAAGTACTGCTAAAAACGTAAACATGTGCAGTGTTACAATCAACTCTTTAGAAATCACTGATTAGGCTAGAATGTTGGTATATTTTTTTCCGTATAAAATGCTATATTATTTACTGCTTTCGAAAATGTACTCCCAGAACGTTTTCTTATTGACTTGATATATATATATATATATACGTCAGCTCAACTATCCTGCACTGTTCGGTCCAAATGGGCTTGGTCCATCCTCCAGCAGGTTCCACTGTTTTACTGGGGAGCATGGGTGGGCTGGGGTTTGAGTGACAGCTACGATTTGTAGCTTAGACAGCTCTTTTCAACAGGATGTTACAGGTTGCAGTTCTCCTTGCAGCCTGTACATGTGGTGGTTTTATTCCTACACAACCTTAGCCACTGTTTGCTACCTGTAAACTACAGTCAGACCACTGCTCTTTATGCCTAATAAAATCATGAAATGGACATATATTTCTGATGAGCCTCCTGGCACATGCAGTATTTTAAACTCAAAGCACCTTTCAGTCGCAAAGGCAGACATCATAAAATGTCTTGTATCATAAAAGGTTTTGTATCATAAAAGGACCAAAAAATTAATTTCTAACAAAATCTGGAGTCACAGGGCAGTTTATGTTGCTAGATACTATACTATGCAGTTCATATAATTAACACGTTTCCTTTTTTGTTCTCTACACCTGCTAAATAATTTGGTTATAGTGATTGGCACAAGTTCACTTTAAGGGCTGCAGTCAAACCAGGTCATTGAACTGAGGTCATTTTTAACTCAATTAAGCAAGGGAGTTCTTCAGTTTAAATAGCACAAAATATGAAAACTATAGGCTGAAATTTCACCTGAAGCACTTGACCACACAGTACATTTGATTGTAAACTAAGAGATCAAACTCTAAGGCTCTAATAAATGCCAAGGAAAGAGGAACGTTGTTCTGCAACATGCAGATGTGAGTGGACTGCCATGCATAATAACTATCTCAAGAATATTTCATATTCTATTTATTGAACTTATGAACTTATGTGTATATTTGTATATTATGCTATACATAATATATTTTTGCTAGATTTCCAAAGATATCTTTTTTATTGTCTTTTTCTTTTAAATACTATTTTGCTAATCTTTTCTGACTTTTAAATAACAAATTACTAAGAGTGGCCTGAGTTTGTAAGTGTTAAGATATATCTGTTTGCCACTTTTTGATTTTATTGACGTTTGTTGCTTGATATGCAATGTCCTGTATGGAGAATAGTACTGTAATAAAGTAGGTTGGACAATATAAGGTAATCATGTCTTTACCCTCATTATCCATACGATCATTCGTAATGCATTTCGCCACCTGTTAGGAGAATAGTACAGTAATAAAGTAGATCGGACAATGTCAGACAGTCTCGTCTTTCCAAAGCGACTTATAGAGATATCAATTGCTACCTGCACCCACCTATATAGCCGGACATTTTACTGAAGTAAGTACCTTGCTCAAGCGTACAACAGCTGTTCTGTTCAAGGGTACAACAGCTGTTCTGTTCAAGGGTACAACAGCTGTTCTGTTCATGTACTCATCAACAGCTGTTCTGCTCATGTACTCATCAACAGTCTACGGTCAAATGCCACAGAAAGTAATGTCACATGCCACAGTCTATGGTCACATGCTACAGAAAATCTAATGTCACATGCCACAGTCTATGGTCACATGCCACAGAAAGTCTACGATCACATGCTACAGAAATTCTAACGTCACATGCCACAGTCTACGGTCACATGCCACAGAAAGTCTACGATCACATGCTACAGAAATTCTAACGTCACATGCCACAGTCTACGGTCACATG
>JAOYSI010005940.1:0-13199 GCA_025775065.1 Hiodon alosoides | reverse complement strand
GTTGGTTAAAGGTAAATGAAACTTTTGGGGTATTCCGTGCAACAAAAAAAAATGCAATTATTTTAAACTTTTTTTGTTGTTTTGTTTATCCCCCCCCCCCCCCCCCCTGCTGTGTCTGTGCATAAAATATGCGCTCATTTTGCATAAGTGTAGACTTCTCTGTCATATTTACATATTTGCTCCGCCTTTCAGAGGATGCTAAGAAGATGGCCATCAAAGAAGAGCAGTATGACCCCGGGTATGAGGCAGCCTTTGGTGGTGAAGCCTATGGACAGATGGGCCCTGAGGCTGGCCAGAGCAATGGCCATTGCCATTTTGCCTCTGCTGGTGACAGTGGTGAGTATACAATGGTCTCTGCATGAAGAATGCACAATCCTGGAGTGCAGAAAACGTGGATTGTTTGAAGCCGTAATCTCAGTGTGTGGATCAACTCTGACTTGTGGGACCTGAAGTCTCAAGGCATCGTGGGCCTCCGATTCAGATTGTGAAAGTTCTTGCCTGGTGTTTCCAGGTTTCAAACAGGTTGAGTGAGAAACGGCCTACCCTTTAGCTGAATTGGACTGGAGTTTTGAACCCTAGCTTGTATTTGGTGGAAAAAAAACGAATCGTTTTTTGGTAGAACCCCTTCAATTGTGCTGCAATATATGTTCAGGTAGCGGGTCAGTCGTGTTGAACATGAGTGGTACTGTGGTTTGTTTTCCTCTCCCCTCTATAGAAGCAGCCAGTAATGGGGCCATGGTGGGGCAGGTTCCTGACGGACAGTGGATGATGCAGTCGTTTGCAGACCAGATCCCTGACATCAGTGGCAGCAGCGCCGGCGCCCAGCCCCTGCCAGGGGCTGAAATTGCATGAAAGGGGAAGGTGCCTGTCCAGAATTTTCTCCAAGGCTGTGCATAACACTGCAGTTTTAATGCAGTCACTCCCAAGGTGCTGCCCAGTCGGTGTGTCGCACATATTGGCCTTCACCCAATGCACGGTTGAGGAGGAGCTTCTTCTTACTGAATGCTATGAATTTTAATTGGAGTCCTTCATATTAGTGATTTCTATTTAGATTGTAGTTTTTAGTTTTTTTTTAAAGTAATACATGGTCCTTTTTTTAGAACGGGAACCTTTTAGTGGAGTACAACATTTTACCAAAAGTGCAAATTCACTCACCTGTGACATTTTGATGGAGCACCTGTCTTAAAGTAGTCTCAAGTAAAATTTCTTTTCTTTTTTTTTTCTTCTTTTTTTACATCACGATTTAATCAGGGATTTATAAGAAATACTTGACTCAATTCTTGATATTGAGGACACTCTCGAAGTCGAACTGCTTTCGTGTATGTCTGTGTATTTAAATGTTTGCTTTGAACCAAACTGCAGACTGGTGCAGTTATTAGTTTTGGTATAAGTCACAGCCGGTCAGTCTTTGCCAGTACAGCTGTGTAAGAGGAAAGCTTTTGACGACTTAAGCAGTTTGTTGTTTCCGTGACATGAGAAGCAGGGTATTCTACGGTGCAGCACAACACTTGATGTTCGGTGTGTCCTGTGATGTATTGCGTTTTCCTGGGAGAAAAGCTAGTGAATCGGCAACACTCGGGACAGTGTTTCCTGGAATCACGAAGATGGTCTCTGCATGGTAGGAAATCTGGACTATCCATGTTAACCTGTGAGATTAAAGGGTCGGCAACAGTCGAAAACCTCATTCATGTGCTAATGAAGAATAGTCTCCGCTGTCAGGTTGATCAGAAATTTTGTGGTGCCTTTTGTGTTTAAACAAAACAAAACAAATACACCCCTTTCACCCTACCATGCTGCTGCTGATGGTAAGGATATTCCGGCAGGCGTGGGGAGTCTGCAGATCTGCCCTTCGGTCTTCACTGTGTTTTTACAGTTCATTGTGCTGGTTGTTTGTTTTCAATATCAATACTGCACCATTATTGTTTTATTGAGATATTTCCCAAGCAGCCTCGTAGATAATAGATAATAATAATTGGCCATTTGAAAACATTCTGTAGCTATTTAATATTTGTATTGCTAGTAAAATATTTTTTAACCTAGTGGTTTGAAATGTACAGTAAATGTAGATTTTTTTATTTTTTTTTAGAAAGGTATAGGGACCACAACAAATAAACACGAATCATCTGTATGCAACTGTTACTAAAACAGTTTACCTGTAGTATGCACATGATTCGAGTTGGTTAAAAACTTGTTGGTACACTTCCGTTTCCTTGCCTTGGAGCTCATCTCAGTTTTATGTTGAGAACAGGTCACACGTTTGTCTAAAATGCTTAATATGAACCCCTCTCCACACAGTTCCATTTTTATGTTGCTCAGATCCAGATTGCTACCAGGACATGAAGTGTTGGGTGATAAGGCATCTGAAACTGTGTTTTGTTTTACTTTCCCTCCCCCTTCGCTCACCTGTGGTGGTGGACACACCCTTCTGTGATGGGTTTTATAAAGGTGCTCAAAAGTAAAATGGCAGCTGTAGTGCCTGTGTAAATCATAGGCAAAGGGTGTAACATTTAAATAAGCCACCTGTTTGGCAGAGATGTTCAATTTGACCATAGACGATAATAAAAGGCTTTTGGAAGTATCCTGAAATAGTTTTCATTTAAATGCATACATTATCCTTAGGAAAATAGTCCCCGGGAGAAGCTTGTTAGCAATGAGCCAAGAGAAACCCTGCCGTTTTACACCGCCCTACCGGCAAGGTATTTACCCAAACCATAGCACAACCTAAACTGGGACTATTCCTGGTACTCCCTTCATGTGCTGGGCAGATCACAGGGTGAAGATCTAAAAGACCAAGATGCAACCTGAGCATCCCCCCCGCAAAGGTGTCCGTGTCTCTGTGGAAACTTGGCTCCGTGCAACTAACTGTACAGGATGTGGAGCCGTTTGCCCTTTGGGTAAGGTCATGTTCTGTGTGTAAATATGGTTAAATGTAGTTTTTTTGTTTATTTTACAGAGTGCAGGGAGGTATGCATCTCCTCGTTAACTGCCAAGTAATGGTCCACCTTTTTTAAGGTGTTGCAGACATTATGCTCTACAAGCTAGAGTTTGGGGTTTTATCTTATTGGTGGCTACAGAGGGAGTAGGTTGTGCTAGGAGAACTTAGTAGTCGACATGTAACATCGCTGCAATTTTCGTGTAACGTTAAATTGATCAAATTTGATGCATTTTTTTTCATGAAAAATAAGGGATGAACCACATTAAAGACATTAAACCCACAGGAAAGTATTGAATATAAAATATTCAACATTTAAATAAAGAATTTTGTAATTTTGCATGTGAACAATGTAAAATTATTATTGCTCTGGAAAACTGTCAATTGGCGTAAATCTCATTCTGTCGAACGTATGGCATCACATATGCAGAATTAATATATTATTTAAGATTATTAATACCTGAAGGAACCACAGAACAATACTAAATGTAATTATGGTTATTTTGAAACGATTGTTAGTAATGATTTACTACAGAACTTAACGTCGTAGAAAAATGAATAAACGGCAGGGGTCCTATGACGTCTCCACAATTGCAATATGGGAACGGGGCGGAGCCCAGGCAAAATATTTACCAGGTTAACCCTATCTACTGATTTTACCCCGAAAGAGAGGGTAAATGGGATTATGGCTACTGACGGTCCCCTGTGGAGAAAGGTCCAGTCTTTTACTGGTCCGATTCCACGGTCCAGACACGGACACAGAGCAGTGGCTATTCGTGAACTGATCATTGTCTTCGGAGGAGGGAACGAGGGAATCGCAGAAGAACTGCATGTGTACAACACTGGTAACTGGGACTGGACATACTTTTCTTAATGGGGGGTCATTTTAAGGAGTTCGAATCGGAACCGTTTTAGAAGTTGCTAACGTAGATCCGTTAACTTTTTGTTTAGTTTTTGATTACGTAGTGTGGTCCTTAATACGACTATTTTTTTTAATGCATCCAACAAAGCGTGGCGTGACATACATAACGTAGAAAACTGAGCTTGCCAAGATTTAAGTCGCTATCATGAGCTTGGCTAGCTATCGACAGCTTGTTATTGTTTGCCCAATGCACGCGAAGTTAGTTAAATAGGCGAGTGGGTAAATAGAAATGACACAATACGATACATTTAGTTTTTTAAACTATTGCATTTATTATGATGTTGTCATTTATAGCAACATGTAGCTACATTCCCCCCCAATGTATTGTAATAGAGCTAGCTTAGAAAATCAATAAGACCATTTAAAGGAAATTCCCCCAAAATATAAAATGATATCACTTATTTGTAGGCAAATTAAACGTAGCGTAACTATGATATTACTTAGTCATATGCGTTAGTCATTTGAAGCGGGGTTGTTATAACACGCAATTTGATGGTATATTGCCACTTCGAGGACGTTCTTCGCTAGCTAGCAAGACGGACAATACTCGTTGGCTGGACTCTCCTGTTGATGCAAGTATGAAGACGCTTTCTATAGCCCTATACTGTGGTTATTATTTCAAACCATAATGTGTAAATACGACATTCATGTGTTGACTTGTGAGTGTCATTCCTATAGACAAAATGATTCATTGGTGGCCTTTGAAGTTCAATTCTCCATTAGATGATTTTCACGTGTAGGACGCAAGTGATTAAAATTGATGGGAAAACTGTCTAAATGACGCGTGAGGGATTACACGAATGGATGTGCAGATGCATCGCTGCCTCATTTGTTTACCACAACTTGGTTCGTCTTAGGGAGGGTGACCTGGAAAGGCTCCTTCCTTTGCAGTAGTCACGCATGGTGCAGCACGTTACAAACCTGAGCATGAATTAGCGTTTAGACAAGAAATTTCCTTGACTGCATGATCACGTGGTTCTCTCCTGTGGGGCCCAGTGTCCAGACAATGGTTCCTGCCTGCAGTACGAGGGGACATCCCCCCTGGCTCTGCGGCCCACGGCTTTGCCTGTGAGGGGACTCGAGTTCTGGTCTTCGGGGGCATGCTGGAGTATGGAAAGTACAGCAACAGCCTCTATGAGTTGCAGGTGAGCGACCCACAGGTAGAGATCTGCATTTGTGTGTCTGTCTGAGGAGACGGTGTAAAGAAATGCACAGGGTCTGGTTTAGAGTTTAGAGCTTTGCAGCCTGGCTGGGATGTGGGATTGAGTGCGTTTGCCAATTTGTTTGAAAAGTTTTTCTTTTTTGTCGAAGTTACTGTAGTATATCTGGAATCTGTGTAGTCCAGGAGAACGGATCCACAGTGTCGTCTTTCCTGTATCAGACACGTGAGGGCATGTTGGTGGTTTAACTCGGACCCCCCATGTTATGCAGGCAAGCCGGTGGCTCTGGAAAAAACTCAAACCCCGGCCCCCGAGGAACGCCTTGCCGCCCTGTCCTCGCATTGGGCACAGCTTCAGCCTCTTGGGAAACAAATGTTATCTGTTCGGAGGGCTGGCCAACGACAGCGAAGACCCCAACAGCAACGTTCCCAGGTGTGGCCCGACTACGAGAGGTGTTGTGCGACGGCACGTTGTCAAGCACGCTGTGAGATTTGACATTTTAGTTGTGCCAAGATGTCCGTTTATAGGATTTCTATTTCTGCTGCAGCCTCGGTAGTGACAGACAGAATGTCGGCTCACTGTAGGACAGTTGGCTGCAAGAGAGGTACGGCTTGACCCCTTTGTCTCTCTCTCCTCCAGGTACCTGAATGATTTTTATGAGCTGGAGCTGCAGGCGACGTCGGGTGTGAGGGGCTGGAACGTCCCGGAGACGAAGGGCGGGGGTCCCTCTGCCCGCGAGTCCCACACATCAGTGGTGCACTGCAGCAAAGGCAGTTACTCCAGGCTGTACATCTTTGGGGGGATGAGGGGGCACCGGTTGGATGACCTCTGGCAGCTGGACATTGGTAAATTCAGGCTGCACGCTTGGGGAACCGTGTAGCGACGGGTGGGAGGGTGTTTATGCTGCTCTCACTGCAGTTAGCTTGGACCCAAACTTGCTTTTGTAATAATATCTAATTGCAGTGTACTTAAATTGCGGTTTTATGCAAGGAGTTATTTTAATATGGATTACCTTTGTAAAGTACAATCATCTCCGCAAATGAAATAAGAGAGCAAACTGTCTATTCGTGGTAAACTATTAATTCCCCACGTGCAGAATAAATCAACCCAGAAGTGGAATGCCTTGATGCTATTAGGCTTTTTTGTCTGCTTTGTTCTGCTTACTGGTACCGTTCTTCTCTTTCTGATTCTTCTTGTCTCTTCCAGAAACCATGACCTGGTCGACACCTGAAACCAAAGGACCTCGTCCTCTTCCTAGAAGCCTTCACTCTGCCAATGTTATTGGAAACAAGTAAATCATCAACCCAATGTTCTTATAACACTACTATCTTAATTGCAATATTTATGACGTCAATAGGATCTGTAGGCTCATTCATTTTTATAAACTGTTGGATCTGTCTGTTTTATGAAAAAATTATGCTGGTAATTCAAGTTTAATGAACTCATTGTTCACACTTTTAACTAGTTTTTATATCTAGATCTTCTTGGAGCTTAGCAGCGATGTCATGTAACGGCCAGTAGTGACATTTGACAACGTGCCACGGTTATGTGTGGTCACTGATCAGTAAGCGTGCCGACCTCCTCCCTCTGGTGCCCAGGATGTACGTGTTTGGGGGGTGGGTGCCTGTGGTGAGGACGGAGGACAAGCCCAGTACCTTGGGAGCCGAATGGATCTGCACCAACTCCCTGTCTGTGCTTAACCTCGGTTGGTATCTTTAAACTAGAATACCTCGCTGTAATTTGTTTAAGTTTGCTTGTTAACATGTTCAGGCACATTGGGATACCTGGATACATCAAGTAGACTTTAATTATTCTTCAGATGGATAAGGTCTGACCCTTAGAGTTGGGTACCCAAAGGTTTGTGTGTGAGTGGTGGTTTGTCCCGTGCCGACAGAGGACATGACCTGGCAGGACCTGGGGCCACTGCGGCAGCAGGACGAGGGGAAGGTCGCTAGGCCGCGGGCTCGAGCGGGTCACTGTGCCGCCGCCATCGGGTCGCGCCTCTACATCTGGAGCGGTCGCGACGGTTACCGGAAGAGCTGGAACTACCAAGTTTGCTGCAAGGACCTGTGGTACCTGGAGACAGGTGGGGGGGATGGTTCACCTACCCGGTTCAGTCACAGTGAATTGATGATTTGTACAACGTGGATCCTTCAGGCTTGCTGAACTGCTGGTGCCTTTGAGTAGTTTTACTAACGCAGAAGGATAACGCAAAAGTGGATTCACCATGTGTTGAGCTGGGCGAGACTCTGGTACCATGCTGTTTTTGGTGTGAGTTGTGATGTAGAACATACGACTGAAATTGACCTTGACATTAATATTAACAGAGCATGCTGCTGTAATATTTATCGAGATGTTCTTTTCGCTCCGTGAAGAGAGGCCTTCCACCCCGGCCGCTGTGGTACTCGTGAAGGCCACCATTAGCACGCTCCACGTGGCTTGGCTTCCATTACCTGCAGCCGAATCTTACCTGCTCCAGCTTCAGCCTGTGACGCCCTCTCAGGCTACGCCTTCGGGGCCGTCCGCCGCACCTGTCCTTCAGCAGCCAATGTGCAGTGCAGGGTTGGAGGCGGAGCCTGCATCGGACTCCAAAGGTAAGGTGTTCAATGTTTGTGTTGGCAGGGAAAAGCTAAAACCAGAACATACGGGCACAGCTTTTCCGACGTTTCCATGTCAGAGGTTAATTATTCCGGAAATATAAAGTTTTTTTTTTTTTTATGCATTCCTCTTTGGGTTCAAAATAGATTGACTGCCTTAGTGATTAAATAAGTGATTTTTGTAAAGTTTGCTTATTGATGGGGAGCGAGATGGCTCTGGGTTTAATCCTCATGTCTCATCACCTCTCCAGAAGCTCACCATCCCCAGGACACTAGCAGCATAGCACAGAGGGGAGACGCCCAGCTCCGGGGAGAACGTGTCACCTTTGGGCAGGTTAGAACACACAGAGCTCGGATTGTTTTGTGTTATTTTCATTCAGCTAGATGTTAACAGCTTCCATGTTTTGGAAGAAAATCTATGTGGCTGCATAGTGTGCGATGTGCAATAGTCCCTTGAATTTTGTGCATTCTTGAGTCTAAAATGTTTAAATGTCACTTTTGTAACCATAGGCCGGCAATGGTTTAGTTCTTCCTGGCAAGACTGGAGGTTATGGGTAGGGTCTGGAGGTTATATGGGTGATGTATGATAAGGTTAAGGGTAGGATCGTGTCTGTGTTGACATCATAGGAACTTTCCCGGATTGACTCAGCAGTCCAGGAGACGCCCATGGAGGTGTCGCTTAGCAACGAGTCGTCTTTTCCCAGAGACTCCTCTCTGGAGGAAATGAGGAACAGTGCTGGAAACGGTCTGGGCTTCAGGACAGGTACTGCCACATTGGTGACATGCAATTACACTGCAAGTTATCACCCTTTTTAAAAAACTGGGCCATGTTCCTTAGAAATTTTTATAGTCCTGTTCACTTGCATTGGCTGGATTAATAGTTTGACCTTTTTTCATTTACACAAAATGAAATTCAGGACGGCGGGTTTTCAAGAATATGTGATGTTGAGAAGCGTCCTTATGAGCCATAGCCTAACCTTTGACCTCCACCCCTTTTCCCCCCTCCACAGTTCCAGTTAAATGGGAAGATGGCGACGGCTACGCTCCTACCCCGGGCCATTCGTTGGTCAACCCCGAGCCCATGGAAAGTGAGGGTATGCACATGACTGAATCCTGGGTATTGAGTATAGAAGCCATTCAGCCGGACTATAAACGCCTGAGCCTGCACTCTGCCTGTAGTCTGCATTGAGGAGGGAAACTGGCCACAGCCACGTATTTACAAGTCTCATTTCCTTTCCTGCTGGAACTAGGGCCTGGACCCGCCAGCCTAATCGCTATACCAGCCCCCTCAGCTTCTGTGTCTGGCTGCCACCAAAACGTGGTAGGAACCACTGCTTTTTAACACGTTAACAGTCTATGCGGCTTTGCGGTTAAACGTATATTTCAGGCTGAACTTGAGCTTAGCTCTCACATAGCTCCTTCTGAATGTTTTTATTTCTTCTTTTCAATTGTTAGACCATGGACCTTTTGTTAGGGGTTATTGTTTTTTCTGCAGACCCTGAATCGAAGCGTTCCCAATCTCTGCAGGTGCTCTCTGCTGGCGAAAATGTGCCTGACTCGGTGTGGTATGACGTCGGCGTGTTTAAAACGCTCTTCTCTGAAGTCACTCACTACTGCCTCCCAGCTGGGGACGACCAGGGGCCGGTGAGTGACAGTCGGCTTCTGTGTTGCCACCGTCACAAGTCGGTGTGGTTGCATTTTTCTGAGTTTGGTAGCGTTTGAAGTTACAAGCTGTGGATTTTATGATACAAATACAAACTCAAACTTTATTAAACCGAGTAAGAGCTTAATTGTGACGATGCGGTATGTCTGCTGAGAACTGCATTGTAAATTCTCTCTAAGAAAAAACAGGGGCCTTAAAATAAGTATTTGAAAATTCTTGGAAGTACATTTAAAAGTTTAAATACATTAGCTTAAGGAAAAGGTTTTGATTCTAAAATAAATGTACCTTGATTTCAGCATAGTTTTGTTTTGCTTAGCGTATTCTTCCTCTCTTCTCTCCCCACCTCAGGTGACAAGACCTGCAGAGCCACAGGACTACGAGGGTAGAGAAAAGGAGAAGCTGGCCCCGGGCGTGGTGTACAGGTTCAGAGTGGCGGGCGTTAACCCCTGTGGACAGGGCGAGTTCAGTCCTGTCAGTGAGTTCAAGACCTGCCAGCCAGGCTTCCCTGGAGCTCCCTCTGCTGTCAAGATCACAAAGGTACATTTTTATCCCCTTCCTCCACATTTGATGGAAGGTCAAGTAAGATTGCCGAGTTTTTCTAACATTTCAGTGGCACAGATTATTGATATTTGATTGAGCTACCCTGGTTTCTCTGGTGTGGCCGCAGGCATCTGACTCAGTCCATATCACCTGGGAGCCGCCTACTTCCCCATCTGGGAAGATTCAGGAGTACTCCATGTATCTGGCGGTCCGGAAGTCCCGCTCCAGCAGCGCCGCCGACCCCCCCGGCCCGATGGCCTTCATCCGGATCTACCGCGGCACCAAGACCTCCTGCACCGTCACCGCCAGCCACCTGAGCAACGCCCACATCGACTGCTCTGCCAGGCCCGCCGTGGTCTTCCGCATCGCTGCCAAGAATGAGCAGGGTTACGGCCCCGCCACGCAGATCCGGTGGCTGCAGGGTATCTAGTGCCAGTTGCCCTCGTGCCTCTTCTCTCGTTCTGTCCTTGACCACCAGGGGGAGCGGTGGGTCCTCCAGGGTGGGCTTGGTTCTGCTTCATCTGTCCTCTGGAGCGAGGGAATCCCTGTTATTGTGTGACCCTTTGTGGAGATGGAGGGGTAGTTAATGTGTGAGAGGGAAGCTGGGACCACGCCTACCCTTGAGGACCATGTCGTGGCTCTGTTCTACTCTATTGCCTTTCTCTTGGGGGGGTGTGTGTGTGTGTGTGTGTGTGTGTGTGTGTGGTTTATCCAGTGTTTTTATGTGAAATAAATATATTGTTAGTTTGGATGTTTATTTGGTTTCTTTTTTAACCAGAAGGGCATCTATTTGCTCAGCTTCCCTTCGAACTGTATATTTTCTACAAAGCTGAAATCTGTGATAGTAAATATATTTATCCTTTTCTTTAAAGCTGGTTGATTAAATATGCACAAACGTATGACTTTTCTCCCATTTAAATGCATGGGCTCTTTGTACGTATTTCTATATTTTCCTCTTTTCTTTCTTTTTCTGCTTTATTTACCCCTGTTTAAGAAGATTATTTTCAGTAATTTCAGAACTGTGTATTCCTCGGTCCGATTCTCAGTCAAAGATAAGCCCGGAGTTGAGGTGAACAGAGGGATCCACCTTAAATGCAGATCTCTTGGCTGTCGCAGTACTTTCAAGCGGTGGGGATGTTGAGACGTGGTCAATGGATGCAGGACATTTTTACTTTCAGATACAAGCAAACTCAAAGTTCTGCCTTCGAATCCACAAGTCAGCCCGGCCGATAAGCCCGGATTGGAGACGCCAAGCAGGTAAACTGTTAAAGGTTCGATCCAAGCCGGCTGGTTTGTTCTGTGGGGGCATTCCCTTCGGGAACGCTACGTTTGGAATTCTTCTGCTGAGAATCCTTTTCCCCTCAGCTCTGGCTCTGGCTCTGACAAGATCAAGGTTCCGACGTGAGGACGGCCCAAACCCCAGGTAATTCACCCCAGCACACATCCTGATCCTGGGCCGTGTAAGCGTGTTCACCGGGGGAGTTTGATGACGTGTGTGTGTCTCTCTCTCTCTCTCTCTTTTAGATCCAACTCTTGAGTTAATCGAAGCCGAGACTACATTGATCTTTTCAACATTTGTGTTGGGGATCTTCATGCTGAAAAAACTAGTTAAATAGTTTTATACCTATTTTTGATATTTTCTTGTATGTGTGAGTATATTGTGTAATATTCATATGAAGTGTATTTTTTACCATGTGCTAAAACAAGTTTGTCTAATGCACCTTGTAATATTTTTTGGTATCTTACTCAATTTCTGAGTATAATTGACTGAAACCAGCCCCCCCCCCCCCACACACACACACACAAGTCCTTCGGGAGATATTTAATCTCACTACCATGTCCTTAACTCGGACCAGTTATTTGTGTTTTAAGTGGGGTTTTTTATGCCAGAGTGTAACTTGTGCACACAGGCCTGGTTGTGTATGACTAGAGAAGGGGAATCCTTACTGTCTTCCCGGGGTTGGAGAATTTGGCTTGGTTTTCATTGGTTAATTATGCATGATACTGTTTATTTTTATTTGCTCACTAATTTTTTTAATTCATGTGCAGTAAATTGGCCACAATGTTAAGATAATTCCTTTATTTAAAAAAAAGCATTTTATAAATGTACTGAACCACTTAGTCTTTTATATTAAGGAGGCCCATAAACACTTGTTTATAAACATGCTCATACTAAATTGTGGAGGCCGTCCACAAAGTCTGTGTGTTAATGTATTAAAAGCTCCAGGACTTTGAGACATCATTGCTGATGGGAATTACAGGCAAGGGTTAGTAAATGGTCAACGCTATGCCTGTTCTGAGGAGAATCAACTCCCTTTCACCACAAGGCTGGCGCTTTTGTTTCCGGTCGTCGTACTTTGTTTGGACGTCGGGCGTCACATAAAGCTCCACACTTGTACAGCGCACAGGAATATGCCTTAACTCCACATCGGATTTGACGACGTCAGATTTCCAGGACAAGACCATATGCCCTGAGTGCTAGCAAGCAACATTGTGTAAACTTACCCCTGCCCCTGACAGTTGTAATTAAGATGGGATATTATGTACTGCTATTGATGTATTGATTCACAATTGTGACCTTTTGAAGTTCACCAGGGATGCACGTTTGTGTAGTTCACTGTCGAGTTGCCCTTACAGATGCTGGCTAAGTAGCTTTCTCAGAACCACATGGACGAAATGAGCCAGCGCTGTGTGTAAATAATTCTGAAAAAAAATTTAATAAACTGGAAATTCAAATACAGTGCGTCTAACAACTTGTCCAACGTTCGCTTTATCCCGATTGAGGTAGTTCCAGCCATCAAAAGAGAGAACAACGCATTCTGCGGTCACTTTATAAAACTAGAACCTTCTTGTGCTTCCCGTCACCAATTGCATGTGCAGGAAGTAAGTGTCCACTTGTTTTTTTCAGGATGTTAGAAAAGCAAAGTCAGGTGTCCCAGCTGTAGTTTTATTAAAAGGATGAACAGGAAATCCGGCATTTTTAATCAAATTACAAAAAGAGTAACATGATTCAATATCAAATTATGAGCATACAGCCCCTTTTTTTCCAACAAGGAAAAGCACAGTTTTAAATAAACAAAGAGACTTAAAAACTCCTCTCAGTTCATGCCCTGTTTCACCTCAATGTTAAGTCTTAAACGCTGATGAAACTCCCAACAAGTAACGTGTAAAGTAAAACAAACTTAAGGACGTGTGTCAGAATTGCCTAAAACGCTACATATTTATTTAATGACATTTTGATCCATTATCAAAGGAAACTTACAACTACTAAAAGGTGTTTACATCTTACATTACACGGTTCTGCTGCCCTTGATAAGTCCCAGGTGTTGACCTTTGAACTCTTCACTACGCACGCAGACAACCCTGGGCCTCTTCGGCTCCACAA
>JAOYSI010005939.1:0-13201 GCA_025775065.1 Hiodon alosoides | reverse complement strand
ATATATATATATACCGATCAGCCATAACATTATGACCACCTGCCTATTATTGTGCAGGTCCCCCTTTTGCCGCCAAAACAGCCCTGACCCGTCGAGGCATGGACTCTAGACCTCTGAAGGTCTGCTGCAGTATCTGGCACCAAAATGTTAGCAGCAGATCCTTTAAGTCCTGTAAGTTGCGACATGGGGCCTCCATGGATCAGACTTGTTTGCCCACCATAGCCCACAGATGCTCGTTTTGATTGAGATCTGGGTAGTTTGGGGGCCAAGTCAACACCTTGAACTCATTGTGGTGTTCCTCAAACCATTCCAGAACCATTTTTGCTTTGTGGCAGGGCGCATTATCCTGCTAAAAAAGGCCAATGCCATCAGGGAATACCGTTGCCATGAAAGGGTGCACATGGTCTGCAACAATGCTTAGGTAGGTAGGTAGGTATTTGCACCTCTATTCTGGCCTCAGTGCACAGCCTTTATACTCATTTTAGCAAGACCGAAGAAAAATAGAAACATTGCCAAATAATCTCCAAAAACTGCCAGCCTCCCAATCTCACATAAACTATCTGCCTAGAGTGTAGGCAGGAGGGCCATATACAATACAGTTTCCCAAATATTGTTGAATTGCCAGCCCCGGCCATTGCAGGGGAAAGCTTCAGGAAGTAAGCCCTGACCAACCGGCAGTTCTGAGTGCCAGCCCATGCATCACTGCAGTGGAGGGGGTGGTGATCCTGTGCATTCTGGAGTCACCCTGTACACCTAAGCCTTTCTTCAGCTGTGGTTTGGGAATCAACAACTGCCAGATACATAAGCATTGGACTAGCTCACTCTAAAGGCCACACCCTAAACACTGCTGATTATCCCATACATTGGGTATGTGGTCTGGACTTTGTAGCTGGCGGGGTAAGTATTTTACAAATGTTAGTAGTCATTGTGGAGACGAATGCCTAGGACCAGAGCAGAGTTAGGTATGAATGTAACTTCAAATTCTTGAGGTCTACAAGGATGCACACTGTTTGCATTTCCGCTGTACAGTACAGGTGTGGCAGGCCTAAAATATGGCCTTTGTGGATGGCCTCTGGATCCAAGCCAGGTATTGCTACACAGACAAGCAAACCTTGTGCCTACCACCTCTGAGGTCATCGGCTGTGCCCGTGTGGATTGAGTGAGCCAAAACGAGGACTTCATGGCCCTGGAGGAGGATCTTGGAGAGGTTGTGGATGTGTTTCCTAATGTGGATCCACCTTTAGAGTCCTGATGTTGATTCTCCTTCAAAGTCCTCAATGTGCAAGATTACCCCTGTCTTGCACCAAGCTCATGTCTTGGATCACTTCAGCCAAGGTTATTAGCAGACATGAGTTGGTGTCCCGGATGTCCCGGCCAGGAATAGTGGAGCTGACCATCTGGACCATGCACCCGTATGAGTGGCACCACTGTTGGGACTACCTCAGGTGGATGGACTGGAAGGGGACTAATGGGTGCAGCAGGAAGCCCCATTGGCAAATGGTTGGAGCAAGTTTGCAGAGTACGAAGAGGGCTTTTTTAGGACTGATGCTGAGCCTCACCAGATCCCCACAGCTGTTACTCCCCAGGCTGTGAGCTCTATTGCTCTTTCCCACTGAGCACCAGAGCTGCTATGCTGAAGGAGATGCTGGACTCTGCTGTTCTGCAAAAGAAAGACAGTCCCTGAATGGCTCTGGTTGGGATGGAACTTGGTACTTTTACATGGATTATCCCCGTATAGCATCCTTATCCACAAAGACACCTATCTTCTTCTTCGTACTGAGTTGTCATAGACTACCCATAAGAAAGTGTTGTGGTTTTCCTATCTTCATCTGACAAGTGAGTGTTGACCATGTGAAAAACGTGTTCATGACCCTATTCGGGTTCTTTGAGTTCAACCGCACTCCATTTAGCAGTTTTAACACTCCTGCCACTTCGGCTTATGCAGAGGTGTCTCAGAGACCAGGTAAAGGTCTCCCTCCTGATTTATCTGGATGATGATGTGATCTTTTCTCCAGATTTTATTTCAGACACATCTTTTCGACTGCTGGTGTTCAGGCAGCTATGGCAGCCCCCCCCCCCCCCTTTTTTTTTCTAGTTTGTAGATGGGGAAAAATTTAAGTACTTGGGCTGCAGGGCTAACAAAAGGAGGCAGAGAGGATGTTTGCCCGGAAGTGAACTGGCGAGGTAAAATGGCAGCGAGCTGAACGGTTTGGCAACCAGCATGCTTCAGGGCTTTTTAGCATATCAATGCATAGTATTGAATTGATGTTACGCTGAATTGAGTTATTACGAGTTTTTGCTCTATTTTTGCAAGCTTTCAGTTAAGACCAGCAGACAACATGTGTTGTGTGATTGGTTTTGTTTCTGGAGGTGAACAACGGACTAAAAGATATCTCTGCAAGATCTGGCTGAGAGGAGCCTGGGGGTCCAGGCAGCTGGGGACAACCAGGAAGATGTCGGCCAAAGTTTTTTTTAACCTCTTTTGATTCATAGGGCATTTCCCCGCTGCCCTCAGTGTTTTCCATTGCCTGTCCCTCTATTCATTCAGCAGAAAGTGCTAGCCCTTGTACCTCCAATTAAAGTTTTATACTTGACCCTCAAACAAGACTTAAAGGTAAAGGTAAAGAAGCCACATAGATCCAACAATCTCATGGTGCACCAGTCAACCATACCAAAAGCTCAGAATAACACTGGCCTATATGGGAGGGTGTCAAGAAAACCTTTACTCAAAACGTACCATCTGAAAGTATGTCTAGAGCTTGCCCGAAAGCATAAGTCACCCAGTTGTGATGTGGGAAAAGGTTTTGTGGTCAGACGAGACCAAGAAAGAGCTTTTTGGCAAAAACACAAAGCGCTATGTGTGGCGCACAATTAAACCTGCCCATGCCTCAAAACACACCGTCCCTAAAGTGAATTTTAGTGGTGGCAGCATCATGCTGTAGGGATGCTTCTCATATCATCTCATTAGCAGGGCATCTGAACATCTTAGAGCTAAAGGAATAATGGATGGAGCAAAATACAGGGAAATACTGCAAGAAAACCTTCTTCAGCTAAAAAAATGGAATGGCTCAAGAACAAAAAGGTGAATTTCCTCTGAAAGTCCTAACATAGTCCTAAGCAACACATTTAAGTTTTTTATTTGTCATATAAATATCAAACAGAAACGAAATGTATATGTACTATTTGTAATTCAGTTATATGAGAGAATTGTACAGGGGTCTGAATAATTTTGCAAGGCACTGTCTATTCTCCAGGTAACCAATGTGCAAAATATGAATAATGTCCTCATAAGCAAGGCTTGAAATCTTAATATACTGCACAGTGAAGCTATGTTTAGAATTAGGAATCAGGAATGTTTTATGAATCAACCAATAAATTCAAAAGATCTGAGACCACCTTGATCGTGCTTGGATTTACCCACCCATTTAGGTATGAATTTTATTTATGCTCTCTCTGAATGTGATGATTACCCCTATGGATGTTTTTATAAAATGAACAAATCAGAAATTGGCTCTCATACAGAAGCTGAATCTTGTTAATCCATTCAGTAAATAATAAAATTGACCACCACTATTACATCCCTAATGTAATCCCACATTACAGGATATCCAACGTGCTTATGTGTATTTTCTCCCCAATTTCGAATAACCAGTTGTGCTAATACAGCTCATCATTACAAATTATGCCACCACACACAGGGAGTAAAAGAAAGTAAAAGTTAGTCTGCTCCAATCCTTGCCAACCCCGAGGCACCCAACTCTTTTACACTCTGCAGGCTACACAGCCCATTTGACCGGTTTTGTGGCGATCGTAGTAGAGGCACATCTTTTTCGATGGACTGCAAGCCTGCAGGCACCTGGAAAACCAGTAGGAGAGCCAAGAGAAACCCTGCCAAGAGTTAAGACATCTAACATGTTTATCATCAAGGGAGATCACATTTATTAGGTTTGTTGGATGTTACAACTTTTCAATTTTAATTAGTTAGCTTTAAAATTGCCATCTGCCAAAAAATGATCACTAACATTCCTATCTTGTCAAATAAGCATTACATTAGCTCAAAAGCTAATTATTTTGAAATGTGGCTTACATGACAACCAGGTTGTGGGTGAGCTGAGAGATACACCCACAGGGAGTTATGTGACACTCCAAGGCCAGCCCTGATTAAAGCTCTAAACTTAGACAAACTGAGCCCAAAATAGCACTGGGCTGAACAATGTTTCGCCCAACAATGTGCCGGCACAGCCCCTCTCGGTGCAAGTTGAAATGACCATCCTCAGCAGTACTGCTAAATAATACACCTGCAAAGAGCAAAAATATCAAATCCACCTGTGCCCTACCACTTACATTGTTAGAAAAGTGCCTTAAAAGTGTCTGTAAAAGGTTTTAGACTGACAAGTTTGTTTGGTGGCGCTGTTTGTGTTTAGTTATTTCTGTATTTTAGAAAAAGCAATTTATTTTGGTTTTAATTTTTGTATGCCTTTTAGTTCATATTCTTAAGTTGCTTGTTTCTTTGAACATGCCTATTAAAAGCCAAAATGATGAGCATTCCATATCCTCCCGACCTTGTTCGAAACCATGTAAACCATGTCAACTACAGTTCCAAATCTCAGACTTCCAAAGCAAGTTCATTTGCGGTTTCGTCTTCATTCAATATGAATTTACCGAGGGATGTTTTTTTTACAGAAGTTGGGAAACTGTCGTAGGATCAGTTGGAATTGAAAACTGCGGCCTCTAAAATTCAATATATTTATTGTAATTACTTAGAAAATTTAGTTGAATTCACGGTGTCTCATGTAGAACTGCTGTCGTTGTACAGTTTCGCTATTCATACTAGTGTGTCCTTGTGTAGAAGTCGAACAATATAAAATTATATGTTAAAAAGTCACCGTTGAAATAGTTAAATTAACCTTCAATAGTTTATTATTATTATCCTTTAATAATAATTTATTCTAAAATCTATTCTAAAATATTATAATAACTTATAAAATAATAACTATAAAATAACTTTAAAAATAACACTCTTTTTTTTTGTCTTAAATCGTTGGAAGCATCATTATGAATATAGTATATCTATAATAGTATATCTATTTATTTTGTGAGGTCATTTCAGATTATGTTTGATATTTATGATAATCATGAACAGTTATTTCACCTGAAATTATTGTCCTAGTTCGAAGGATTGGAAACAAGAGAATGGTTGCTACGCCTGTTGCTAAGAGAGTTGGAAATGTATGTTACCAGTGTATTATCACGGGGCGGAAATATCTTTGTTTTTAACACTTCATTGGTGTTAAGATTAGTAACCAGGTACCCAACATTAGACCTGTGCATGCCCGCATATTATCAAATGTTTGCGATGTATTGAATTTGTAGCAACGGAAGGATTTGAATGTATATTTGATTTCAGAGTAATTTTAACAGTAATCTAATAAATGTTCAGTTTGGGGTATTTCTGCATATTGAAAAGGGAATAGGCTAAATTTTCATGTTCTCAACGGTAAAATTCTGAAAATCGCGACAAAAAAATGTCTTTCAGCAGGCAAATGTATGACTAAACGTATTTTAATAACAGGGAGTTCTGGTATGGTGCTCTGGGTTCATTTGAGAACATTTTGAGAAAACTATTTCGCAATGCACGTTGGGTAATACCATAACAAAACCAAAAGAGAGATAGGAATTTCCTCAGGATGTTAAACATCCCCTTTGTCTTTTGTGAGTACAAGTATATTTTGGGTTGAAAATAAATAAACCATTAGAAATACAATTCCGTCTACTGAGTTCGTATACATTTCACTGACCATAACTATTAACAGAGAAAACACAAACAAAATATTAAATACTTGAAGCTCATTACTTTAAATTGCTATTAAACCTGGTGGATGTTGAGAGATCGTATATTGCGTGTCACGATTAGAGGTGGCTTTTTTGCTTTCTCGGCGTTTGACCTATGTGTCATCTGATGATCTGGAAATTATTATAGATCAGAATGTGTTCTTGGCTATAATATTTTATTCATAAAGTTTTACTTTGGATTTACATTGGCATCAATGTATCATTGAGAGATTAACTGTAAAAAAAAAAAAAAAAAAAAAAAAACATTTCAGTGCCGTTAGTATGTCATTATTGTTCAGCATGTGTTAACTGTAAGAAAAGTCTTGGCTGTAATAGGGACTTTAAAAAAACATTCCCACTAGGGGTCACTGTCACTCCTTATATGAGAGCGCAACAACATTCGAGGGGGAAATTGTGAGGATGTACGCACAAAAAATGCCAGGATTCCAAGGGTTCTGAGTTCTAATATCGAAGATGTAGATTCTAGTTCTGTAAATAATCAGGAAGGATATGTGTACATATTCAAATTACTATCAGTTCATTCAAATGTATTATGTATTAATCGAACAATGGAAACTCCGCGTGCGAAATTAATCCTAAAATGGAAGCACGATGTTTCTGGAAACAACCACGGAAGGTGACTAATTTTGTCAGATAAATCATTCTCTGCAGGTCGAAATGCCAAGAGAATCAAAGTTCAGAGCATCTGAATTTTATGTGAGCGTGAATTAATGCATGCCAATCCTGTGTATTGTTTGAAGTACTACCCCGTTCTTTTGAAAAGAGGCGTAGTGAAAACAAAGAAAGTTAGCCAAAACAAATGTAAAAGCGCCATGCAAAAAGGCAGACATTTCTCAATACCTTGAACGGAACGAATGAACAAATATGAAAAAAAAATACTTATACATATGTTTAATATGAAATCCTAACAAAAAAGTAACTGCTTTTACAATGCATTAACATTTGGCTCCTTTTTTCAATTAGTTAAGATCAAGACCAAATTTGAGATAGTTACACGGTATTTTCATGTAGGCCTACTGCCTCCAAGGTCCGCGGTCTAGTTTACATGTATTTGTATATGATGTGGTTGGCTACCGTCGAAATTACACCTTTGCTCACCTTCTCGATCGACAAAACCTTATTGGCTTTCAAACGTGTCACAATAACCCCGCCTCCAACCGCAACAGCACCACCCTCCCTGTGCTTACTCCGTTCGTTTCGGGAAAAAAGTACAAGCTCAAGTTTAATCGTAGATGTGAAAGATAAAACGAGGGATGCGAGTTTAGTGAGAGCTTTGCTGACGCGATGGGGAATTTCTTTCACAGTCCCCCTTGGCGCTTCCAACAAAGCAGAGGGTTTAAATGATTTGTGCCCAAAGAATGATGGAATAATCAATCGGTGTGTGGTATGCTTTAAAAGACAATATTCATTGAAACGGACCATTCTGCTTTCGTTTTAACTTTCGTGCAGAGGAAAAATTCAGGAGTTAGCCGGCGAAGAGGGAGAAGAAGTGTACCACAATGTTCTTTCGTTGTGTTCCAGCTAATTTTGGAATATAACACGGGATACGTTTTTGAGGACAAGGATTTTCCTAAAAACTGTCGCCTTTGATTTAACACTTGCTGTTCATTCAACGGCTTCGTTTTAAAGTGGATTATGTTGCGCGAAAGCAGATCATTTGTAAACTGAAAACAAACACACGAGCAGCCTGTGAACATATACTTAAAATAATGTCCAAAATGAACAGATTACGGATTGGAAAAGCGGATGCTCTTCGAGCTTTCTCGATATTGAGAATGCTTTTCTTGATTTATTTCTGGAGAGGTAAGAGAATCGACGCAGTGCCCCGCTTGCAAACTTGTTGCTAGCTATACACTTCGCTGAACAACTTATTTTTGAATGAAAAACACGTTTTATGTATGTCGTCTCGGTCATATTCGCATAGGGTACTTGTATTTCACCGTAGTTCAAATTTAATTGACTAAATGTTTTGCGCGTTAAATATGGGAAAGTGCACAAAAAACCCAAACTGTATATTTATTTTTTTAAATGTTTGTTCAACCAGAGAAATCACTGATCATTTTGTATGTGTATTTTAGATTTTTAAAATACTGTATGAAGTTACGTTTTAAGACTTTATTCCTATCACAGAAAAACAAATATAATTCGCTGTAGCACGGGCATTTCCCAATCCCTCTTACCGGAGTGAATTCCGAATTAAATGGCGAATAACTTCAAATTAACTATATATGACTATACACAGGCTATACATCAACTTGCGAAAAGACTGACAGTCTATGCGTTATCGCGGAAGACCCAATTTAATTGCGGAAATTAATCCGTGGAATATGACGGGTCGAGCATTATGTGGATGTTTTTATTGCAAACTCGCGTTAACTTTTTAATGGAAATACGAATAATTATCAATAGGCTTTTTTCGAATCGCTTTCATAAAATACTAGGTAGTCATATGACATACCCTTTTCAAAGAACAAATCTGGGTTAAGACTGGGTAGACATGTACGTAACTATCAGTAAGCACAGGAATAATTTCATTTCACCTACAGTGTGCCGATTACTGTAGTACACGTTTTTAAAATACCTGCAATATACTCTTATCAATCGGGATCTTTGATTTGACTTTGAAAACCTGTGCTCCAAACACCGTATCGTTAATTTAATTTACTTCTTGTCAGTACTTTTAGCAGATCGCAAAATTTTCTAAAAGTTGCGCATCTCCACTTTTTATTTTTTAATTTTTAATTTGTCGCGTAACATTCTTTTTAGATACCTAAACTCTCTAGTAAACTCAGTATTCATGTAAATTTGGACAGACCACACAGCTATTGCGATAAGACGCGATAAGTTTTAAATGCTCTATAATATTAATATCTCTGGAAAGGTGTACACAGTATGCTGCGCATTCGTTGTGACACATTTGTTGTGTCAGACACGTTATGCTTTTTATTGTAGTCTTTATATTAATGTAACAGCATTGTAATGTATTTTTAATGTATCATTTCATTTTTGTTTACTTTTGAGTAAATACGGGAGTGGCTGCTTTATAGAGGTATGTAGCCATCTAACTTAGATTCTAATTAATAAAACAGGCCTATGGTTGTGTATAAAACCAACTTTAAAACAACAACAACAAAAAGAGCGAGGTTTTGCCTTGGGCCCATAGATATAAACAAACACATGTGTTCTATACCTTGACTTTAATAAGAATGATGCCTATTCTTTATCTTAACAAAACCACTGAGAAATAACTAGTAGTTGCTCTAGTATTAGTGGAGAAGCGCACCTAGTATCCTACACTTTATGAAGTGAGAATTTTTGTTCGGAATATATTGTCTATTCAATCAGTCCATAGCAGAATGTGTTTTGAATTAATTTTTGCCATAAAAACGATCAGTCCCTCTTGTTCAGCCTTGATATTATTATTATTCGATCACATCCAAGGCGCTTGTTTAATTTTGCGCTGCATTGATTTAATTTAAAAGATGCGGTGGTAAGTTCCTTGAGGAAACTGATTTAAATATGTGGGAATGAATTTCTCTGGAAATGCCTTTGGGGGGAAAACAAGGTCTCGGGCCATTTTCTCGCAGATGCGACAGCAAGTGTGCAAGTTGTTCTGTCTGTCATGAATGTACGTATCATATTCTAGTTCTTTTAAGAGTTTTTTTTTTTTTTTTTTTTAGGAACGGAATTTAAATTAAGCAGCTGGGAGAGTTCCTTACTGCTGTCTATTATGCAGACACTGTGCATTCCGAACATGCAATTAAAATGTTACATCAAACATAGTTATAAAGTTTTTGCTTCTGTTATCAGATGGAGTTCTTGATCTCGAAAAATGTACTTTACTCTTTATTCTCTCTTACATATTTGTGAAAACTGCTGTTGATTAACTTCTGTATAAATAATGCTACTTTTTTTATAGTTGATCTATCAAACAATCTAAGTGTACCAGTGTGAGACGAAAAGGGAAGTAAATATTGTTCTATTTATCTGGACTCACGCACCATGACATGCAGAAAGAAAACCTATTCAGAAGCAGATGGTTTGTATCAATATGAAACTAGCCGTGCCGAGAGGACATTGATCACAGTTTTACTTCTGGATCTATGCTTGTCTGCCTAAATTAAACTGAATGCGAAGAACATTGTCGCTCGCGTAAGCAGAGGTGCTTGAACGTAAGTCTGTCTGCATCATTACGGAGCTTCCCGTTAAACCATTTTGACGACCAGTTAAGGCTGATATGGTTGAGATGGCCTCGATTGTGGCACAAGGTAATAAGCAGCGGATCTAACGGTTAATGTTTAGAACAGATGGCACCTATACCCATATGCACTAATGGTGATCTTGGAGTTTGGGTGTGTATTTTGGCTTATATTCTGTACATAAGTGTAGTAATCTTGCTACAACGTCACAACAACGTTGTGAGAATGTTGCTGTTAAGATGATATCGGATCGCCTTGCGGAGAGAGAGAGAGAGACCTGTGTTAGGCTCGGTGGTCATTGATGGTCATTAATCCTTGACCGTGCCTCGCAGCAAACATTCCTGACACATTCAGTTACACGTCCATCACCACCGAGTTTGTTTGTCGTTAAGACTATGTGAACGCATGTTAATTAAACCTGGATAAATGCCTAACTGTCATTTAAACACGGTAAATCAGTCTTGGGAAGAATGAAGAAGGCGGTGCACTGCGATTGGCTTAAAGTTGATCTTTCACAGTCATTCCACAGAATCCTCTGAACGTTAGAATCTTTTCGTTTGTTCAAAAAGGCGATGTGCCTTAATGATGTCCAGAGCAGCACTTGATCCCTTCAAGTCACCTCTCCTTACACTTGTGGGGCAAATGATTTAATCCGCCGTTGATTTAGAGAAAACAAATCGACAGTAACGGTGTGAGAGAAAGCCATTACAGTGAGTGTGTATTTAATTATAGAAAACTACACAGAATCCTGTGGCTCTGCTCAGAAGTCATATTTGAGCTAAAGGTGGTGCCAAGCAGGAAGACATCTCAGTGGATTATTGCTTTCAGACTGAGGGCGGTAATGAATGTGATCATTATCATCGGTGTCTTAATTGAGATAATGACCCACAGGGGTGGAGAGAAAATTCCATCTGACTGACTCTGGTCTTCGTGCCTCGGTTTCACTCTAGGGAGCTCTGCTATCCAGACTACACAGAAAGGGATTTATTCAATCTATTGCAAAGCTTTTAGGCATAGTGATTCCTGAAACAAAATCAATAATAAATTGAAGGCGGTTTTGTTATTGTTACTTGTATAATCCCTTTTTTTCCCCCGTGTGCAAAATCTGGATTTAAAAACTTACATCCATTCTGTTATTCTGTTGGTGCTATTCATGAGATCACTGCAGTTTGATATTGGGTAAAGAACAATGCTGAAATGATGGCTCACAAGTTTTTACTACAAATGATCCCTAAAATGGAAAACCTTAATCTCAGCTGATTGATTTCAGCCTGAAACTGAAAAAATGTAATAAGCGAACAAAGTTATACCCTACGCTTTAGTCCGATATTAATCTCTTTCATACTTTAGTGTGCATTCAAAGTAAAAGCAGTTTTTAAAAACCAGTATATATCACTTAGTATTTGGGGTAATCATTAGTATAATTATTTACGTGATCGTGGAATGTCCTTTTCTTTTATGAACGTGAATTCGCTGGGGACAAGTGGTTCTCCTTACTGCACACGCACATCTTTGATTGACAGGCTACATTCGCACCTTGAAGAATGATCCCAAATGCTGCAGTGTGTGCAGTGAGAAAACACAATTAAGAGATAAAGTTACCGTAGCCAGTCCACCTGCTATTGTGTTCTGTGATGTGAGCGACCAGGCTCCTCTCATATTTGCGCTGTTGATAAACTCACTGCACCTACAGCCATACAGGAACAAGCGGGTCGTTGCCAGGTACGACTCCGCTCCGTCGGCGAAGGAACCGGCCTCTTTGCTCCGCGCGGCGCATGTTGGCAACCCGCAGTCCGTGGCTTCGGCTGGGACAGGCGGTTGCCTGGGAGCTCACAAACATTCCGCGGGACCTCGGCTAGCCAGGGCCGGCTGTTGCAAATTCCCTTGAAAAAAAATTCCCAGACAAAATGGCAAGCCGTACAACATTAGGCCTAGCTCTCCACATTTAGCATTCTCTTTCAAAAGAGTTGACAGGGCGTGCTATTTTTGTAAATGCTCTTGAAAGGAGGGAAGCCAGAGTCTTTGAGGGGGCTAGGAAAGAGTAGCATAATAATGTCTCATGACAACATAATGATAATACTATTTATTTAAACAGTGTTTTTTTTTTTGGGTTTGGTGGCGGTGGCTGCTTCAGGTCCCAGGCCCCCACAAAGCCTGTTCCTGCTTTTGGGGGGCGGGGGGGATGTGGCGCACCCTTGGAGAATAGATGCCCACCTCTTCTATAACCACGTTTTTATGCCAGTTCAGAAAAACAGATTGCTTCCGCAAACGTTTTCTGGCATCTGCATCGAGTCTTTCTATGTGGAGATCACTTTATCTAATTAAGTAAATAATCTCTTCCTATATGAGTTTTAAATTATTTACCAGTGTTAGACTTCATTTAGCTGTGACTATAAGGAATAGACATCCATCAGATTAATGAATTGGACTTTGAAATAAGTGTGTTATCAAAGGAGATGGAAGGTGGCATGTTCACAGGCAATTGTTCTTTGCATGTGCTTTAGAATTAGTCGATATCAAGTCAACTTTCCTTGTACTTAACAACGTTCAGTCGATACAGTTCAGAATAAAAACAGATAAAACTTTCTGCTGTTACTATAATTCCAATAAAAAGGGGTTCAGGTATTTCCAGTGTTATATTTTGTTAAACAGTTTGCAGGTGAGCTGCGTTGTATACATATTGTTTATTGTGCCCGACTAAACTGGGGCATTCGTTACTGCCAGCTAGAACAAATGGAATTTTGCTGTTGTGTTGAGATATACGCCGTTAAATCCAAAACTTGAACTGGGCGGAGTTGATCCAGTCTGTGCTAAGTATCCAGAGAATTGGCACAAACGGTAATGCATGTTAAGTATTGCCGGTGTTGCTGATACTGGGGGGGGGGGGGATGTTTCCCTGGGCCCAGGGTTTTAGGGGAGTTGATGTGGGTCGGATGTGTGTATTAAAAAGGAGGGAGGCCTGCCCTATATCCTTTTTTATCCTGTTGTATTACAAAATGCCGTGTCTGTATGTTCATTGTGTCGGGTCGTATCCCACAGTGTAGATTTTCACACTTAGATGCTATGGGTAGTAATGTACAAGTTATTAAAATTACATAACATATATGATACATGTACTGTACACATGGAGTAACTGCACAAATAATGGG
>JAOYSI010005937.1:0-13202 GCA_025775065.1 Hiodon alosoides | reverse complement strand
ACACACACACACATACGTGCAAGCAGAGTACCGCAAACAAACAAAGAAACACACACACACACACACACACACACACATGCGTACCATGTACACGCACTCATTTTCACACACATACGCTGGCTCGCATGCAAGCCGCAGTCACATATACACATACGCACACGCTTAATCTCACAAACGCTCCCACTAAGCAATCCCACTAACACACACATAGAGAAAACGCCCCCACTGGCTGACAGGTGCGAAGTTTAGCTCTGTGACGCAGACTTTTTGTGACGCAGACATTTCACTTTGGCTCACGAGACACCTGCCCTGCACTGATTGAACCTGCATGCTCCATTGCACAATGCACCTTTACTGTGTAAAAATGCTTGTTATAAACTCATTGAACATTAGGTTGATCAACAGTTTTACACTTTGTAGATTGTCACGTTATTTAAATGCTTAGCAGATGCTCTTATTCCGAGTGACTTGTGTGGCAATGCTACAATGCTACGCCCTTAGCAATCTTTACAGCCCAGTCTTTGCTAAAGCCATTCAGGTTAAGTGCCTCACTTTAGGGTAAAACAGCTGCTCCTCTGCAGGAATCTCGAACCACAGTCGTCTGGCTCCTTAATCACAACAAACCACCGGCTGCCCCAGAATGAGTGAGTGAGAGAGAGGGAGAGAGAGAGAGACTTCCATTTTAGTGTATTTAGTGATGTCTTTCAACGGGATGAATTTGGGCTGTGGGGATTCCCCTGCTCACTGTCAGCGCGTGGTTGCGCTGCTTCGTCCCTTGTTTGACAACTCGCCGTAGATTCACACAATTGGTTGCAGTCACGAGACTACTGTGCTGTAAGAATACACTTTCTAATACTGTTTACTATTCATTAGCATTATTGATCTGATAGATTTGAATAATTTGAATGATGAAAGATGTTTCATGTTGCTCAAATTATTTAAGTTGTTTTCATGCATCGTACACTAAAATTTATCATTTCAACAATCTATTGTTTTGATACTATAAATGTTACGGTTGTTTACAGCTATTAATATGCTTACTTTTTATTATTATACAGTTCATTAAGCAGAGATGTATACTGTGATTTTGATATTTTTAGTAGCAGCGAAAAACACTCTTAACTGGAGAAAATTTCCATATCGTGCAATTTTTATTTTTATTTTTTATTTTTTGGAATCACCCATTCCGGAATCCTGAAACTCACTGAATGTTGTGTGATTAGCCTTCTCCAATCCAATCGCCTTTGAGCCCCTATCCGTTTACGCACTGCAGAAGATTCTGCCCAGATGAGAGGTTCAGCGCCACTTCCCATTGGTAACCTTACAATCCAATGGGAAACCTCTGGTTAGCTTCGAGTTGAGAGAAGCCTGATTCCTGACCACCCCGGTCCAGCCAGCGCTCTGCCAATTGTTGCTGTGGTTTCGCGCTCAATTGGGAAATTACATGATATGGTTTTGAACCAGCAAAACCTCAGGCCAGGGCTTTTACTGCTCTAAATTCAGCTAACGAGTTCAGGTTATATAATATATCACATAATGTCACAGTCAAAAGCTGAATCTGTATCAGAGCAGGCTGATTGGCAAGTAAGGTCTCATCCTGTGTTGTACCGCCAGACCTCTATGATAAGAAGCTCCTGTCTCCACTGCTGCCTTGCCACCTAAATAATTTAAACATCAATCAGTTGTTGGAGCAGAAGTGAAAATAGCAGGCTATCATTCGGTGATATTTTATATTTATGTATACTGCAATGTTTGATGTGTCGTCAGGATTTCGGTCCATAAGGGGAATTTTGATAAGCATCCCAAACGTAAACCACTGTCTAGATAAAACATTGAAAACCTAAGACGGTTTAGAATTTAGAAATCTATTTTTTTATATAAAACTTAGTCACAAAATGCACCTATTTTGAATGCAATTGTGACAATTTAGTATACCACAGTATTTTGTTTTTCAGAAAACAAACCCATCTCTTTTGTGCTTGTTTTACAAATCTATATGAATATAAACTACATTAACACTATATAATTAATAAATATAAACGCTAAATATTTTTCCAAAAACAAAATAATAATAATATCGTGAGCATTAAGTGATCCTCTGTGCCTTTGGTACCCAAATCACTACCCATCCTTTGGTACCCAAAACACTATCCATCCTTTGGTACCCACAACACTACCCATCCTTTGGTACCCACAACACTACCCATCCTTTGGTACCCACAACACTACCCATCCTTTGGTACCCAAAACACTATCCATCCTTTGGTACCCAAAACACTATCCATCCTTTGGTACCCAAAACACTACCCATCCTTTGGTACCCAAAACACTACCCATCCTTTGGTACCCACAACACTACCCATCCTTTGGTAACCACATACTTACCACATAAGTTTGTTCCTCAATAATTCAGTCAATCAATACAGTTAGCGTCTCTGTTGTACCAATTGCCCTAGTCTAGTGTAGAAAACAGTAGGATCTACCAAGCGCCCTCACAGGTTTGCCCGTCATGTGCTGCCGGCTCCAGAGAGGAAAGATTATTCCTCTGGTGGCTGGGTGCTCTACGGACAGACAAGCTCCTTGGCACCTGTGCACTGCACTGAGTGCCAGGCAGTCTCCATTAAACAGCATACCGAAAGACTCTAGTCCATGCTTACAGTTTACATGATCAAAAACTTGTCATTATGAGGGGGGCATCTATGTCAGAGTCTGCAGTTTATTTCCCTCCACTCGCTTGTCCTGTCCGAAGAACAAAAACCTGCAATTGGGTGCAGAAGATTTATTGCAAGGCGTTCAGCAGCTAAATCAGTCAGCCCTTTATGGGATGGCAAAACATGAAAAATGTTATCTCCGGCCTGCTATTTGTATCAATTACTGGGTAACCAACTTTTGGTCCTACCCGTGCTCCTCCAACCAGGAGTAACGTGACACCTGCTGTTTATAAAACTGTGTGTAAATTAAATATGGTGTTCATCCAAATGGATTGGCAACAGAGACCACAGCAGATGGGTGAAGTAAAAATAGTTTTTACCTCCCCTTTAAATCTTTTGAAATGTTCTCTGCCTTTCTGCTCCCACAGCGTCCAAGCAAACTTACATCAGCTACAGCAACCATGCCATCTGAGAACAGGAAGCGCCCTCTTCCGCCTGGGTTTGGCCTCCCCGTGGGGCAGCACCATACCGAAAACCATAACAAAGTGGCACTGGAGAATGGGGAAAGGTGACAAGTCTCCTTGCGAACAATAAAACAATTTACGAGCAGTAAGGACCAAGCACGACAAGCAAACAAACGGCGAACAAAAAGCTGCAGGGGTGGTTCCTTGAGGCCGACACCTGTTGTGACAGTGATGTCCCAGCGACTGCCAGAGACTACTGGCAGTCACGTTTCCAAGGTAACGGTAGGGTGAAAGACTTCAGGGCTTGGTTTTCCTTCTGGAGTTTATATCACAACCTGCCTTCATGCTTCAAGGTCTATTTTTTTCTTATTTTTCCTAAAGTCGAGCAAGGTGTTAATGAAGTTTGAGTCCCGGTTTTTCGTTTGTGCACGGTGCTGTGTTTTTGGCATGTTTACTAGAGGTCCCTTTCTTATATGTCTACATGTTGACCAGGGGAAGAAAAAAACAGCCGATTCATTATCCTGCACAATCTGTAAAACACATGTAAGCATCTGAATATAAATCCCAGCTCACAGGTTTTTCCAGCGGACGGAATGGGCGTGCTCCCTGTGTACAGGTGTCGGTGTGTCCGGAGCAGGGCCCCTGTGTGTCAAAGTCTCTCGAGTGTCAAGTCTTGTGACATCCCAGTTAGGGTCTGAGCAACAACGAGGAAGTTAGCTCTACTAACTACATGTGTTGTAATCATTATTACTAGTATTATTTGTTATTATTTATTATTATTATTGTAACTTTATTTTTCATCTGTGTTGTCTGTGCTTAAATATGTGCTTCTTATTTCTTTACTTATTATTATTATTATCATCATCATTATTCCATAAACCCCACAGGAGCTAAATGGCTCCAGCATCAACCTCACGTAAACTATATAGCTACTGTGTCACTGGGCTGTAATACTTGATTCCACTGCTGATTCGAGTTTAGTTTGAGCTCATGGATTGCAGCACCACAGATTGAGAAATCCTGCGTCAGAATTCCATTCTCTGGTGATGTACCTCATTGGTACTTCTCCCTTTGCAGAATAAGGACCCGGTGTCCTGTACTGCAGGACGTTAAACTACTTGACTACTAGATTCAGGGTTGGAGTGACACTCGGAGAAAATGACAGAACATTCGTGGTAGGTTGGATTTAACAAGAATTGTAAGTTTCGGGGTTGGATGGCCAAGGAAGAAATTGCACCTGTCCCTCTGGTTTTCGACTCTGTCCTGACATCATTGGGACTGTCTGGAAAAGCAAGGTGGACAGACACTGGCTGGGAGACTGCGGTGTGTTTTAACTCTCTTTAATGCTTTGAGATTGAGTGGTCGAGCTTAGAGGTTTGCTCAAACCAAATAAACAAAAAATGTCATGTAAGGGCATCAGGGACACAGAGGAACAACCGTATTTTTAGGCTCCAGAAGGAAAACTACGTTTATAGATAAAACAACAAGGAAGGACCGCAAGTGTTTTTTTTTTATTTTTTTATTTTTTATTTTTTTATTTCCTGCTGTCTGACCTTCTCTTCATCCAAACCATAAGCACCCAGGACAAAATATTTTTTTAGACAAAATATTGTGAGATTGTTTGTGATCGTGTATCCGTTGATTTACTGCTTTTAATTTTCTCCCCCTTATTTGATTCGTTTCAGCAGTTTGTCTGTGTTGCAAAATAGTTTGTGAGTGCTGACCAAATTAAATGGCAAGTTAATGTATGTTATTAAAATGGATTGATCATGTCTGCTTTATGTACTGACCTATTAAAAAAGAAATCAAACAAAACAGAAAAGAAAAAAAAAGAAATACAGTGCCTGGATATTTATGACTAATCTATAGAAAAAAAATGTAAAGCATGTTCATTTTTATACAAAAAAAGATATTTCTAATAAAAATACTGTTTTGCAAATACACATGTGGGTTACTGTTTACTAACCAGGTTAAATGATCAGCGATCAAGAAGATTGTGGACATTTTCTTAACCATGAAAGCAGCGTCGGACAGGGACCGGAAAAAAACAGCCCAGGACTTTGAAACGCAGACCGGCCCGCGACTCGTGTACAAATATACCGTCCACTATATAATAAATGCAGTGATATCGATGACTGCTAACAAAATTCGATCTAATACAGTATCTAAAAGTGAAGACGGCACCAGAAGCCTGTCCAAACTTAGGTGATCAGCAAGTCTCTGTCCTTTTCTCTGCAACTCTGTCCTCCATCCCTCTCAAGGGCCATCAGAATCTCCTTTTCTGTAGCCATCATCATAAAGCTCTCCGAGTGGTCTTTGAACATGGTGCTTCTCAGTCTGTTCTTGACACATTTCAAGGTTGAGAAATATCTTTCGCATGCCACTTGTGAGATAGGAAGAGTGAGGAGGAATTTACAGTGTCTCACAAAAGTGAGTACACCCCTGAAGAACAACACTGAAGAAATGACACTTTGCTACAATGTAAAGTAGTGAGTGTACAGCTTGTATAACAGTGTAAATTTGCTATCCCCTCAAAATAACTCAACACACAGCCATTAATGTCCAAACCGCTGGCAACAGAAGTGAGTACACCCCTATGTGAAAATGTCCAAATTGGGCCCAAATTGTCAATATTTTGTGTGGCCACCATCATTTTCCAGCACTGCCTTAACCCTCTTGGGCATGGAGTTCACCAGAGCTTCACAGGTTGCCACTGGAGTCCTCTTCCACTCCTCCATGACGACATCACGGAGCTGGTGCATGTTAGAGACCTTGCGCTCCTCCACCTTCCGTTTGAGAATGCCCCACAGATGCTCAACAGGGTTTAGGTCTGAAGACATGCTTAGCCAGTCCATCACCTTTACCCTCAGCTTCTTTAACAAGGCAGTGGTCGTCTTGGAGGTGTGTTTGGGGTCGTTATCATGATGGAATACTGCCCTGTGGCCCAGTCTCCGAAAAGTCCTATCTGAAAAGATATACTGAAATATTTACAAAAATGTGAGGGGTGTACTCACTTTTGTGAGATACTGTAAATGCCAGACCAATCACACTGTAGGCATTTTCCCTGGGCTGTTGGTAGCCCTTTCTGCCTTATTTCAATGAAGTTTTTTGGATCCATACAGGCAAAATCTTTCCAAAGGCTTTCATTAGCCTCAGAGCAGCGGTGGACGCTCTCTACCACTGTATCCACGTTTCCTGGTAAAGTCTCATCCATTGAGATCTCACCTTGCATGTTTTTTTTTTCTTTCTCCCTGACGTGTTTTTCAGGGAGAGAATCGTGGACCTCAGGCTCAGATTCAGCCTGTTTCTGAAGCTCTGCATTGGACCAGTCCACAAAGCTGTCAGACGCTTGGTTTACACCCCCAAAGTCCCCGTCACACTCCTTCAGGCTTGGGTACCTAGAACCTTCTGATGGGCAGTTAGGATGTCCATTTTTTTTTTTTTTCAGGAACTTTCGAGAGGGGTGTTGTCAGCTGAAATATTCCCAGACCGGGTCAGTGAGGATGTTCTCGTACTTGAGGAGACACTCTGTAAACCCTTTTGCTTTAATGCGCACAGTCGGCTTCCCTGCCATGTCATTTGATTTAAAATCGGTCCACAAACAATGCATTCCCTGCATTCCCTGCAAATTACCCAAACACTTTTTTTCAGGGCCACATCTTTGGCCCACCAGCATGTTTCACCTATTGGTGAAACTCCCTCCCAAATGTGCATCCGCTTGTAGTTGTCTCAAATGAATACTGCCACATAATGTAATACAGAAAAGAGGGTAGCAGACGGAATAACATGACAGTAGTGTCAGTTAAACTAGATTCAAAATGTGTGCATAGCTCCACACATGAACTTGAGTGGTTGAGTTTGCTGAGAGTACAATAACATTAACATTTTACATTTTGTCATTTAGCAGACGCTCTTGTCCAGGGCGACGTACAAAGTCCTATAGATTCAGGGTTCACAAGTGCAATACAAAACTGAGCTATCTTGCTCTATTAACAAAGATTGAGAGTATTGTAGCAGACTAATGCTTCAAAGAGATAACATATCGATAAACATGCTTAACCAGCAAAATTCACCCAACATTCTATACCTAAGCATCAACTATGTAGACAAGGGTATTCCAACCATAATTATGAGCATCCGAGCATTTCCTTGGGGGAGGGGGTTTCAGGACTGAAGTGTAAGGTGTAGTCGGAAGAGGTACGTTTTTAGAGTCGGAGAATCCCCAGTACTTTCCCTGCATGTTAGCAGCCCAATCAGTCGCATTGCTAACACATTTTTCTATATTCAAGTTGTTGTTTTCCCGGACCTGTTTAAGCAGCTCAACGAACGATTCCCCAGAGTAAGACTGGCAGTCCACCACAGCAAGCAGTCTCTCATGGACCGCATCTGAAAAGTAGCGAAACAATAACACTACACTAGTCTTTGGATGTGATGTCTTGAGTGATGTCTATCTGGACTGAAAACATGTCAGCTTCCCTGACCAGTTTCGTCACTTGTTCCTTCATCGTATGGCTGATGGTTACTATAATTGAATCAACCATTGTCTTGGAGAGAAAGGTAACAAGTGACCCTCTTCCACCTTTTCCCCCAGATTCATGAAACTTCATGACCTCATATCTGCTTAAAAGAAAAAAATCTGTTCAAGGAAGTTGCCACGGTCGACTGCCTGATTCTCCAAGCTGTAGGCTGCCTCAGATTTGCCTCTGTAACTCAGGACATGCTTTCCAATCACCTTAACAACATCAACCACCATCCCCAAGAGCATTCGCCTTTTTCTCACTTGTTGCCGATGCTCAGACATCTGTTGATTGCAGAGTGGGGATTTTATGTCTGCCTTGCTGGCTTGGAGAAGGTACGAATCTGCACAATCTGTGTGAGCAATGAGTCTTTCATGCTCCTCTATCCTTTGTTGATCATGTGACCAGGTTTTCTTGCCATCCTCCACAAATTAATTCTTATTTCCAGGCTTTGAAAATGCAAGGCAGACTGTACAATATAGGGAGTGTGCGTTTTCACAATATGTAAGCCTTTTATTGTTTGATCCATCCTTGCGGTGAAAAACATTTTTCACCTTCACATTAGAAATCCTAGGTCTTTAGATTGAGGGCGTTGGAGACAATCATATCTATCTCGTTCCTTGACCCCACCTCCACTTTCTCCCTTTCTTTCTCTCTCCTCACAGCTCTCTGTTTCTACATCTGCTTGTTTTAAAAGCAGTAGCTAGTCATCTGTCCCACATTACAAACCTAATCTTAATTGGCTAACAGTAATACCAAATGTATAATTTTTTAGAAAAATATAAGCAGTATTGCTTGGATATTTGAATTTTCTAAACGTCAAAAAAAAGCAGCTGCTTTTTACAGCTGTCTTGGGCTGCTGACTGTCTCCCTCACTTAGGTGGAAGTCTAAACATTTCTTCTCTTTTTTACATTTTGTAGCATTAGCTTGGAGTGCTCGTTGTTTTTTTTTTCTCTTTTATTTCTTTCGCGCCACCCTTTTCTCCTTTTCTCTCCCTTTCCATTTCTTTGGAGAAGAAATAATAATTTTTTATAGAAATAGCTCAATACGCCTCAGTTGCACACGACTCCACTTTAAGAGCTCCGCACTCGATCTCACTGCCGTCCACAAAGGGAACGTGGCCGTTGAAACTATTATTATATATAGGCTATATATATATATATATATATATATATGGTGCCGCGCCCATTGCGGCCATTACTTTGACCAGCTGTTCGGGAAATCTCCCGATTCTCCCGACGGCCAGTCCGATGTTGCATGAAAGACAGTATACAAATGAATTAACGCTCACCGGGTATGGGGAGATTACTGAACCATCAACTCTGGAAGTTGTAATTGGAGAGAAGTGGAGAGCGACATGTGAGAGTCTTACAGGAGGCAAAAGTCGGTCCAGTGGCCCCCTGGGAAACAATTAGGTACAGACTATGAACATGAAAACATGGCCGAGAACAACAACACGATGCCGTCGAAGCGAACCCTAAACCAATTACTGTAAAGTTCTCCCAAATCTGGCAACATCATGTTGTGCTTTCCAAGTTGGTGTGAGTAGATAGTGAGTCTTTTGGGCATAGTTTTATACTGAAATGAATTATTTAAACTGGGCATTGCTGATCCTGACCATTGTTATGAGAACATATCTTGGACCCTCTCCCTGGAAATACTTCATGAACAACATGTGCAGTTCTTCCCAGTCCCGAGCCATAACTGCTCCAAAGCAGGCTCCTCAGAGCAGCTATACCTTATTAGGACTGGTTGAGGGCTGATATTGTATTAACACAGGAAGAGAGGAGGTATGGAGAGACCTGCTGACAGGCAATCACTGTGGCCCGGTTTGCATAAACATAACCTGTATGTCTTAAATACTATATATGTGGCTAGCTAGTTCAGCTAGTGTGCAACCTAGGTACATCAAGATAGGTGCTTTTCATAAATTATAATTCTAAAAGGCTTTTTTACTTTATCCATTTCATATCCATATAAGCTTATATAAAGTTCATGCTAGAATTCCTCAGAAATGTGTAAGACCAGGTCCCCTCTGTGGTCCTCCCAGTCCTTAGCAGATTTCTGAACTCCAGTGCCAAGTAATAAACATATTGAGGTTGTTTAGGACGCGACAGTAAATACACCCATACAAAGTGAAATTGCGGCTTTGCCGATCTTTATTCGGGAGAAAAGAGCGGGTATACAATAATTAAAAAACCTAACAAACTGCTCTTGCGTGCACCGGCGCGAAACCTGGATTTTCTCTGTTTCGTTTCACGTTCGGTTGTCTTTTCCTAGTTTTCACCACCCTGACAGCCGCTCCGATCCCTTCTCGTCAACCTACTGGGAAAACCAGGTCGCTAATGAGGGCTGTTAATCAGCCAAACTCCCAGCAGGTGTTGGCGGGCGTGCCCGTGCTACTCTCCATGAGACGGACACGTGCCACACATCTCCCCCCGTCAGAACAAAGCTGTGGCTCGTTCGGCCCGCCACAACCCCCCTACCCACAGACCGGAAGAGGGAGTCCGTGTAATGTAAAATGACTGGAGAGCTAGGTACCACCGGGAGTTGGTGTCCTTCATGATGTGCAGCCAACGGAGCGTGGCATGATCTGTGACCACGGTGAACCGGCAGCCCAGGAGGTAGTACCGCAGGGTCAGTGCAGCCCATTTGATGGCGAAGCACTCACGGTCAACAGTGCTGTATTATCCTTGCAGGGGGATAAGCTTCCTGCTCCTGCACAGGACTGGCTGCTCTACCCTATTTACCTCCTGGGTCAGCACGGCCCCCAGCCCCCGCTTCGACGCGTCCGTCTGCAAGCCGAAAGGGCGAGAGTCAGGGTTAACAAGCATCGGCCCCCCCACACAGAGCCACTTTAATAGTTGTGAATACTAGCTGGCACTGTTCCATCCATCGGACCGGGTCTGGAGTCCCCTTTCTGGTGAGGTCCGTCAGGGGGCAGCCAAGGGAATGACCTTACCTGCTATTTCGACTTGGGTGGGGGACAGGTGGCCGAAGCTGCCACTGTGTCAATTAAAGGCCAGCTTTGCCCTTTGCCCAAGAGGAAGCCCAGATACCATACCTCCCTCCGTCCAATTTCACATTTGCGGGGGTTCGTCGTGAGTACTCAGCATGCAGAGTACCCAGCATGGCCCGCAGATGGAGCACATGCTTCTTCCAATGTTACTGAAAATGACATCTAGATAGGCTGCGGAATATTTGCTGTGCAGGGGGTGCAGCCGGTCTATGAGACTCTGAAAGGTGGCGAGCGCTCCGTCGAGCCCGAACGGCAAAGTGACGAATTGATGTAAGCCGATTGTCCTCCCTCGTCCTCCCTTGTCCTCGTGTATAAACTTAGACAGCATGTTTTTTTAGGTGTGATTAAACCGTTCCACCAGCCCATCAGTCTGAGGGTGATATGCACTGGTTTTAATCGGATGTTGCATTGTTTATACAGCTCTCGTGTGTGAAATATAAGCAGAGCCCTGGGGTCTCATTTATAAATGTTGCGTACACACAAAATAATGTATACACTACTTTCTAAGCAAACTTTGGGATTTATAAAAAAACAAACTTGACATGAGAACGTGCGGTCCTCCTCACACACTTTGGCCCATGCGTACGCACAAAAATGAGAAATGAGAAACTACGACTCCATTGGCAGAAGGATGAAACTAAAGAAAAGTTTTCAAATTGACAATATCGGGAAAAATAAATCCAAATATAACATCTCACGTTTTACATAAGAGTTCCCTGGAGTTGGATAAATAGCCAACAAATGGAAATATGTTTTTGCAAAATAACCGCGCAAATATAGTGTGGTTAAATTGGGATTCATATTTAATTGGATTTATTAAACACTTATTGTATGTTATGAAATTTATTGTCATAAATAATAAGGTGAACAGGAGGACAAATTACGTTTAAACTGATGCTGTTGCCTCAGTCTGGCATATACGAGTCCACGGTTTCATATATGTTATCACATGTACTTTGAGCATAACTGTCAATGTGATAATGGCCCTGTCATTGTCAATAATAATCAGTGCAATTACCACACCTGAAAGTGTTACGAAATTCCTTTTTTTAAGTTTTCTGTTGGGATTTGCCGTCATTGCATTCATGTGGTCAGTTTAAATTAATATTATTTCGTTGCGTTTCAGTGACAATTTATGGGCAATTATGTCCGTGAATTGGGTGGGAAAAGACGCCCGCGCACGTACGCTAAATTTCGAGTTGATTGTGATTTATAAAGGAAAACCAGGGTGGAATGTGAGTGCGCACTGTTTTATAAATCCAAACATTTTTGTACGTACGCACTTTCTGTGTTTCGTTCTACACAATTCTATACACTGCTCTATAAATGAGACCCCTGGTCCGTGAAAATTTATTTGGGGAAACTGACCCGGGTGAAAATAAGGGAAATTGCTTCCAGATATCGGGTCGCATAATCTACTATGACCGCCCCCTCATGCTTTTAATGAAAGGGCCGACGAGATCCATCCCAATTCTCTCAAAGGGGAGGTCATGGGCACAATGATGCCCAGGGAACAACTGGCGGGTTTACTTTTTGGCATTCAGGGCATTCTGCACACTACTGACGGACATTGACCCGAATACCCAGCCAGTAAAATCGGTCTTGAACTCGGTTAAGCAAATTTCCGGCTATTGGATTACAATGCGCCGCCTCGAATACCATTCGCCGCTGCGAACACACTCAGCTTCATACACATTTCTTTAGTGCCAGTGCCCGGGGTCACTCGATACAGCTTATCGTTTACCGGAAGTGTGTTACTGGCCGCTGCTGTCCGGCAAGACCTTCAGTTCTCGCAGCGTTTCGTCCTGACTCTGCTCCTGTGGGAAGTCTGTCACCCTGGTGAAAGAGGGTTTATTTCATATCACTGCTATACTGATCACACTTTTTCTCTAATTTCCCCCTTCACAGATCTCTGTGATTCTTCCTCAAATCTCCACCTGTTGTATCCACATGGATGTTTGATCACCACCTTTGATCTGCTGTACATCCCCACCAAGCACACTCCTTTCTCTCTATCTCACCGTGATGTCATGCCTGGATTACTGCAATTCTCTTCTAGCTGGCCAGCTTCATCCATCATCTCTGGCTAATTCAGAACGCTGCTTCTCAGGTGGGTTTCAATGAAAGGAATTTCACTCATGCCAACCCCCTCCGCATCAAACTCCACTGGCTCCCTGTTGCAGCTCTGATCCACCACAAAATCCTCTACCTCACTCACTAAGCTACCACCGGATCACCTCCTAGCTACCTCCACGCGCTAATATCAGTGTACAACCCCACTAGATCCTTGCAATCCTCCACTGCCAGGCGCCTAGTGGTCCCTCCCCTATGGATGCAAACATCGTTCGACCGACTCTTCTCAGTACTTGCACCAACATGGTGGAACGCCCTTCCTGAGGATGTCAGACGATCTGAGGACTAAACCATCTTCAAGAGGAAACTGAAAACATACCTCTTCCGCCTATACCTCACCCCTCAGTCCTGGGGGGGGGGGGGGGGGGGGGGGGGGGGGGGGGGGGGGGGGGGGGGGGGGGGGGGGGGGGGGGGGGG
>JAOYSI010005935.1:0-13203 GCA_025775065.1 Hiodon alosoides | reverse complement strand
TAAGGTGAGGGGATAGGACACAAGTGTAACCTGGCATGTATGTGTAGATAAGAAAAATTAGGCTGTGCACCATCCTGCCTTATTTTGATTTATATACAAGTTGTTGTATTCAGTGTCGAGAAAAGTTCTGTATTGTAAACATGTGTTGGTTACCGGACCCAACTATACACGGCAACCAGTTTAGTTTGATTCGTTCTGATCCTTTCTCTAGGGGATCAAACCCAGGCGACCCAGTGTTTGTAATTGATGCCTGCAGGAAGGAGTCAGAAATCATTGCACAGTGGGTGAAAATAGAAAGGAAGAAAACGGCACTTTAGACACACAAATATGACTGCTTTTAAAATGTTTATTAAATCCTTGTAGAAATGTTATGCTTACTTCAGGGTTTCTTTTTGTACAAATGTAAATCAAGCAGGTGCTGGTATTCTAAATTTAATCAAATACCACTGAAAAATCTCATCTGTCTCAAAGTTGTACAAGGTAAGTACCCAAATGGTTTAAAACCAAATGCAGATAGAAATTAACACCTTCAGATCACCATTGCCCTCTTATTAGTTAAAAGTCTGATTAAATTACTGTTTTAACATAATCTTTTATGCAATGACGGTCAAACAGAAAATATAGCTGCAAGAAACCGTGGCAAAATGTTAGGCCATTCAGTCAATCATGTAGACCCATGTTACTGAAGTTTAATGCTGGACAGCCAATTTCATTTGAAGTTCCTGAGAAGTTCCATTCTGCAATTAGCTTTAAATTCCTACAATGTAAATTTTAGAGTCAAACTTCAACTACATGTACATTTCATATCTTGCGAGACACAAATTTGCATTTATCTTGATTTATGTCCCAATTCTGAACTACCCAAAACTATCAAATAAAAAAACATATATAGTTGGAAGCAACAATGAGCGGGTTCCTCCAGCTCCTCATCGTCCTCTTTAGGTCGTCCATCATGGTCTCAGAGTCACACGGCCTTGAGAATGGTCTGCATTGCATACAAGTGCAGCAGCACCATGGAACACATGTGTATGAAAAACAATCATTACTACATCTTCCAGTAACACTGGAAGCTAACTTAGGCACAGTAATTATTTGTCCATAATTGTCTATGAATAGCAGCCGCCTTTTCAGATACTTGTCCTACAGCATAATATTTGCGCACTGTAAAGCTCCCCTAAATTGTTTACATACAGAATAAACATTTAGATTAACTGAATATTTAAAACTACTTTCAAGTCAGATATAAAAAGAAATGATTTGCATTTGGCAAATGCATCCATTCACAAAGATACAAAATAAAGAATATATTAACATCCTATGGTTGAGAAGAGATGGATTTTAACTTGAACCACAACATTCATTGTCACGTGATAGACACCATGAAACCTCAACACATGGTCTGCAGCCTTTCAGAACCTGCCACTTATAACTCCTTCCAAACAGAATTAAAGAAATTAGCTCTCAGTCTCATATTTCCCTTAATATAACCCCTCAACTAAGAATACCATTCCCACCCATGGTTAATTAATATTACTCTCCCAAGTTATTCCCACAGAGTCTACAGTGTAAACCAACAGGAACAAACACAACAACAATTTCCCAGCACCACCAAAAAGGCAGAACACACACAAACAATAGCAAGATAAACAACCGCAAAGCATGCTGGGTAGCACTGTGACGAGCACCACTGCCACCACAACAATATCCTATTCATACACAAATACGAACTTGTATTTACTTACAGTGTTTTATTCGCAAACAAATAGGTTCAGTTAGCCAAGTAATAAAGTACTGTCCTATCCATACCAGAAAATGAACTTGTATTTACTTCAATTTCATAAATTCTATCACCTGTCATGTCCACAAATTTTAAGATATTGAAGTGATAATTTACACAGTACCTCTTGGGGGTGTTCGCTAGGTGTGTAATAAATTTCAAGTCCATCTGTTGTTGTGACACAGAGTGAAATGATTTTGTTAGAACTTTTAACATTTATTTGTCAATATCTTTTTTCTCTTACATTGAAACTGTTATTCCTTAATGCCATATTGGGAGACATATACCAAACACAAACAATAGTTAGTCATTTGGACCAACAACTGATTTTAGGGGAATTTTTAAAAATTTTATTTATTCTATTATCTCTCATTTCCACATTTAAAAAAATACTAACCTCATACTGCACCCAGTGTCTGCTGTGGGCATCAGCTACACACACTATAATTTTCCAGTCCATAGGACGACGTAACATAGAGTAGCGTAGACATGAACTTTAATACAATAATAAAATGTTTAATTATGTGTTTAAATCTTCTTTATCTTACATCAGAAGTCTTAGTCCTCATTACCATATAAGGAGGCTTCTATCCAACACATTTGTGTCAAAAATCAAGCGAATCGGACTCATTCTGCATTTTGAGTAACTTTTTATAGGTTATAGGCTTCACAAATTTTCAGCTCTAGCAAGAACTCTAGTTAGGCGGACTTTATACGTTCTATGGAGTTTTTTGTTCATTATGAGCCATTACATATGTATACCAAGTTTCAGACATGTATGTCACACGGGTTAGCAATGCCAATCGTTTTTAATGTCATTATTTTGGCCGTTTCCTGTAGCGCCCCCTAAGATCAAATCAGTGTCAGTCTTTGTCTCTGAGTAGTGGGTGCACAGGAGAGTCCATGCATTTTTTACCATGGAGTTTCTGCGAAACAGAGCATAATTGGGGAGGCAGAATAATAATAATAAAACGTACAGAAACCTCCATTCTGGAGGAACCCTAACAATAATATAATAATAAAAGTTACAGTAAAAATAGGTTTCCTCCATTCTAGAGGAACCCTAATAAACGTACAGAAACAATAGGTTTCCTCCATTCTGGAGAAACCCTAAAAATACATTTATATATTACACATTTCCCAGAGCACCAGTCGGGTCACCGCTGGAAATCAGATGCACACGAGACAAATTACCAAAGAGAAGTAGAAAATTTATTGCAGTATTTGTTCCGCCAGAAGTGTTTGGGATCCCTTTTCTGTTATTATTAAGGTGACCAAAAACATCAAAATCAACATTTACAAAAAAAAAAACCTTCTTGCAAGTAGACCCCAGATACTGCATGCTTTGTGTTTAAACAGAATAAATTATATCCAGAAGACTCTGCCATTGTACAGCATAGACAAACAAAAGTAAAAATAAAAATAATAATAAAAAAAAGCTTCCCAGAAAAATAAGCTAAGCAAAAGCAAGCCTTCCGGTGCTAGGTTAAACTCCAAGAACACTTTATTAAGAACATCAACAAACTAATTTCCAACATTCACTTTAAGTTTTTTTTTTTTTTTAAACAGAAATCTTTTTTCCCAAGATATAAACATTTTAAGTTTTTATGTTAAACTATACAGCGGGAGTAAAAATCAAAAGATTTTCTGCTGCACAACAGCGAAAGAACTCCCCCACAATGTTTTCCAAACATTTCTTAATGGTTATGTGTTCTCATTTGTCTTTTTCCAGCATCTTATAAATGTGTCCTGGTCTCCACATACGAATATTCACAATTCATTTCCTTTTTTTTATTTAACCAGAGAGTGGCAGTTCAAGGCTTTAGTAGTGTCTAAGGGTCCTGCCTTTATGTGATTGTTTAGAAAAAAAGTATAGATCCTAAGTTTGGCTGTTGAGAACTGAAGTCCTAGGAACCAGTGGAGGTCATTAGCTAGACGTCCCATCCTTTGCTGCATATAGCGATCTCAAAGACTGAACCACTTTGTTGGACAACTTGTGGCCACTGGTCAAGGCGATCTTCTTGTAAATAATGTCTGACTCCTTGATGGTGTCGACCCAAGGCACCAGCTTGCGACCATCTCGTTTCTTGGCCTCAGCCCAGGGCCCTGAGTAGGAGCCGGCCATCCAGTGGACCCTGTAGCCGGTGCTGGTCTTCTGGGTGATTCGCGCGATCTGTGGCCGGTCCTTGTACTTGGGACAGCAGATGGCCACGACGTCCATGGCCTCCACCGTCTCGTTCATGTGACCCGACGCCTCCAGCAAATCCCCGCTCCGCTTGGCCCGACGCGCCGACTGCCGAGAGGAGAGAAGGGAGCAGGAGAGGAGAAGGGAGAGCAGGAGAGGAGAGGAAAGAGCAAGAAGGAGAGCGGTGGAGCGAAAAGAAGATTCTCGATCACAATGACAAAAGTAGGTGAATACAAGTACTCAAACACCGTAGCTCAGCCCTGTTTCATCGGAGGGAACAATAGAGGATGGACACCTGAATTTATCTGGCTTTGGGTTGTTGACAAGGCAGCAGACACTCTTACAAATTGTGACATTATGCTTAGAAATCTGGGCTCTTAAATGGGAAATAACCCATTAGTGATACATTCGACCAGGACTCGCTAATCTCAAGCCTACTTTTACATAAAATCAGATAAAAGTGGACTCACCCCTTGGGTTTTTTCCTCACTGTCACTCTCATCCTCATCAGAGTCGCCCATGTCGCGGTTCTTGGGGCTAGAGCCGCCCAGCAAGGAGTTGATGGCTTTGTTTCGAGCACTTGCCGATGCCTCACCTTCCTCATCCTCCTCGTCAGGGTCCAGGTGCTCCATCAGTAACTTGAACTGAAGGGGAATAGAAGCGGTCAGCCTATGCACTAATTGAACCTTCAACTCAGAGCAGAGAAACGACCTGAGCGGTAACTGCATGTTTACCTGCTCATCTAACGTACATGACCGTCCAGTGAATAAAGAGGACAAAAGCAACCATTATACAGGAAGATCAGTGTAGAACTGCACTCTTGAGTTATTACCATGAATCATCCCTACAAAGTTGGCCTAAATAGCAGTGAAAGGTAATAGGCTCACATCCAGGTACTGTTTGACAATCTTCCTCCGGAGGCTGTCGGTGAAGGCGGCGTTTGCCACCTCGTTAGCCAGAAACTCCAGGGTCTGGCGGGGGTTGAAGTGCACCGTGGACTTCCTGTTCACCACTTTGTCGTATACCTTGGCGGATTCCGTTGGAGAGTACTTCTGGATCTTACTGAAGACAGGCCGTGGGGTGAGGAAAGGATAGGTAAGAAAGGAAGAGTCAAGCAGTGACCCCCAAAATCACACTCTAAACTGTCTAGTTGTAAGGTATCAACAAACACAATAGCTAAGATTGCTAAGCAGACAATGAGCAGCAGTTGAAACTATAAGCATAGTCTGAACCTTCACTATGACACAGCAATAAGTCACCCATTAAGGTCCCAGTAACTCAGTAAGGTTAACTGCGGCATTACACGCGCCGTTACTCGAGCCGTTAGCCCCCTCGCTACACGAGCCGTTAGCCCTGCCGTTACATGAGCCGTTAGCCCTGTTGTTACACGAGCCGTTAGTCCCGCCGTTACACAAGCCGTTAGCCCCGCCATTAGCCCCGCCGTTACAGGCGCCGTTAGCCCAGTTACCTGTCTGAGAAGCCATAGAGGTTCTTAAGGTGTTGTTTCAGCACCAACAGCAGTAGGATGCCCTGGGAGGCATTGGCAAAGTCCTGCAGAGGCCCTGGGTTGTCCGGCAGGCGACGCATCACCTTGTCCACATCCTCCGCGCCCAGGTCCGTATCCGAGTCTGAGTCAGAATTCACGGCTGGATGCTTATGCTTTGGGGGCCGGCACACCACCTCCTCATCGTCGCCGTCACTGCTGTGTGCCATTGCACCATCCTCTTCGGCATTCTCTCCCTTCTCCTCTTCTTCCCTCTTCCCTCTTGGCTGCTGCTCCGAGCCGTTCTTATTCAAGTTCCTCTCCCTTCTGCTGCTGGACTCCTTTAACAATGACTTTGGGCAAGCGGGCGGGCGGGGGGGTTATTAAGTACAGACGTCTGTTTCCATATATAAAAGTGCATGAGCGCACGTGCCTGTGTATTTTTGGGTTTATTAGGTTTGCGTGTTCGCATACGTGCGCTTGTCTGTATGTGCGTGTGTACGTGTGCTTAACGGTCTGTGGCCACGTGTGCGTTTGGAAGAGAGCGTATGTGTGCGCCTCACCTCCTTGAAAGACTGCAGAAGGTTGCTCCCAGACACAGACAGGGTAATGTCGATGTGGTGCATGATGAAGAGGGGCTCCTCCTGTGTCTGGTAGGGGAAGCAGGCCAGGTTGTCTGCGATGTACAGCAGCATGTTCACCTCAGTCTTCTGCGGGGGGAAGAGGATGCATTCAGATCTGTTAAAGTTGTCTCCTAAGAGTACGTGCAGGTGTGTACATGTACCAGCATGCATGTGAGTGTGTATGTGTGCATGCAGAGCGGGGGACTCACAGAGCTGTCGTCGAACAGGTTGAGCAGTGAGATGAGGAAGGCCCTGCGGTGCTGGCGGTTGCCCCTCACCATGGAGAAGAGGTTGGAGCAGAGGGCTGTGTGTGTCTCGTCCTGCCGGTAGCCACGAATGATGGTGCTATGGCAGGCCCAGATGGCTTGCTGTACCTGATACGACATTTTCATCCCTGCCACAGCCTTCATCTGCAAGAGGGAACATGAAGGGTCACCATTGCTGTCTACTAAACAGAGGAGCTGTATATGCTACCAGAAACGACAGAGGTTGCTAGACAGCTAGGAACCCTCAGCGACATTGGCAACGCAATACTCTAATATCCATCTTAAGAATGTCAGCACCTTTATGCATGTATATAGCTGGATGTGAACACACCATGACACATTGCTTTACATCCCACATTGGTCAGTTAACCCACAACGGCACCCTGCTTTAAATATCACATTGGTCAGTTAACCCACTATGACACCCTGCTTTGCATCTCACATTGGTCAGTTAACCCACTATGACACCTTGCTTTGCATCTCACATTGGTCAGTTAACCCACTATGACCTCCTGCTTTGCATCTCACATTGCTTCAACCCAGTGACCAGTTTGTGTTGAAGCATGGTGTAAATAAAAGGATGCACTTCTTCAAATATGTTTCTCAGTAAGAAGTCGACCCCTAAGTTCCCTATAACAGAAGTCGTGGGTGGGTGGGAAAAGCTACTGTATCAGGTGCGTGGCATTCCCACACTCACGTGAATGAATCCGCTGTACTTCTTGTCGATCTCCACCAGCTGCTGGTCGGCTTTATTCCTCATGCTAGGCTCTGGGTCAGTTCCCATGGCAATTAGATATGGCACACACTGATGGTGGGAGAGAAACGCAACGCTTAGTTTTTTAAATGTTGGTTATTCATCAGAATGGTGGTTCACTGAAATACAAATATGAAACATCGCTAATGGTTTTTTTTTTCCTTCTTTAAGAACCCCAGATTTCTGAGCACCCGAGTCACCTCTCTCCGGTCCTAAGAGATCCTCCTTAGGCGTTCGCTGAACTTGGGTAGTCAGGGCACTATGGGTGGACTATTCTAGCCCAGGCAATGCACATAGGAGTCATGAAACTAAAAAAACCTCGTCATCCTCAACAAGCCTGCCCTTGTTTGTTTACAACAACAAAAGGTTTGTCAATAACAAGGAGAGGTAAGTAAAAGCCAAGATCACTCTGTCATAGCATTTTATAGAATTGTAATCACATGATGACAATCTCTCTTGCATGATTTGGCATTAATACTTAAAAAATCTGCAGTTCTTAAAGTGACCCATTAGCGACGGTTAATATTTGGTATTTGGAAGGGAAGTACAGCTGTGCAGCAACACAGCATCTGTGCAGAAAAGGAACTGTCAGTCGGGGAGGAGCACTATTGAGCCAAGGCCGAGCTGTGGGGAAATACCTGCACCGGGTGGATTAGGCCCTGGTTGAGCGTGAGGGCGATTACGTTGAGGGCGAAGTGCCGCACGCTGGACTGTGTGTGGAAGAAGGACTCCAGCACCTGCTTTAGGTACAGCTGCATGATGGAGCTGCTCATGCCGGATGAGATGTCACCCATCTCCTTCAGGTCCTCCTGCTTGGACAACTTCTTCCCTGAGGACCAGAAACACCTGAGCTTCACATACGATGTTCAACTCCCATGGACCAATCAAGCCCTGATCTACACTCACACGGAGAGGGTACGCCCTGCAAATTTAGCTTACATCACACGGGAGACAGTTTGCCCAGCCAAAGTAGCCTGCAAGGCTCAAAGTCAAGTTCTTAACTCCCACGGACCAATCAAACTCTGATCTACAGTCAAGGGAGTGTGAAATTCTTATTTGTAGTGGCCTCATTTTTGGTAACCCTATAAACCAGGAGTGTGGAGTCCTCAAGGGTTGATGTCTGTTTGGGTTTTAGAGCTTCCTCTCGATTGGTATCTTGTCAACTTCTAACCAAAATAACTAGACCGGTTCCTAATGCCGCCGGCTCCACCATTTGCCTGCTAATACAGAAAGAAAACCTGCAAACACTGCGACCCTTAAGCTATACACTCTGCCACTATAAATGCTAGGGGTTTCATCAAGTAGATCAGACAATCAGGTGTGCTTAGTCTGAGAGCGGCAGGAGTCATTTACACTCTTAATGGACATTTTAACTAAACTTCACATCTTTCAACAAAAGACAAAATGTATAAACCTCCATTTCGGGGAAAAACTACCTAAATACTAAAAAAGATAGTAGACAGGCTATGAACTAGTGATAACTGCCACAACCAACATAAGCTCCTGGAGCAGCAGGCAAAGGCTGGAGGCTGAGGCACCAAGAACCGTTCCAGCGCTGAGATAGGTTGCACATTTACCCAACTGCCTTCGGTTTTGAATGTTTGAATGTGGTGACTGGTTACACTGGTGGAATTGTGGGAGGGCAGGGACTCACACTCGCGGTCCGCCTCTTGCATGCGCGTGTCCTCTTCCTGCAGGTACGTCTGCAGATTCTTCAGCACCTGGATCTTAAGGTTGACGGAGCTCCTACTTTCAGACAGGATGCCGTTGTACAGCCCCTTCACCTCCTGTTCAAACATCAGGCTGGGGTGCTGGATAAACAGGAAGCCTACAGGTACAGAGGAGCAGAGGAAGAGTCAGTCACAGGGGCACACCTTACTAACTTTCACCCCATGAGACTGTGGGCAGTTGCTGTGAGTCACAGTGAGGAAACTGTGAGTCCGTTTCACACTAATAACTACAGGACAGGTTAGAACTGTGGGCTGGGTGGAGGAGACAAAGGAGGAACTGAATGCCATCAGCTTAGCGTCCCCTACACAGCCAAGGTGAAGGGTGCAGGTTGTACCTAGCCCTATGATTGCCTTAGTCTGCACCTCCTCTTCCTCATGCCTGGTGAAGTACAGCAGCAGCTCCAGCACTTTGTCTTTTATCACCACCTGGAGGAGAGAACGGGGTCGCATATCAACGCAGGACGTCAGCACAAACAAGAAACGGAATTGGTGTGCACATGTCAAAGCAGAGACAGAATCAGTCTGCACATCTCAAACGGGAGACGGAATCAGAGTCTGCATATGCCAAACGGGAGGAAAAAGTTTGATTTTTAATAAACACATTGACGATTCGGGTGCCCAAACGAAATAAGATTAGCAATTTGCTACGTGCCTTGTTGTTGCCTTTGAACTCCTCCAGATCGAAGTCAAAGTGCCGACATAGCGCCCCCACAGTGAAGAGAGAACGAAGCAGAGCAGGCTTGTTTGCAGCCAGAACTGTGCTGTTTGGGTCTTCTTGGTGCTGGGTCTTCAGCTTGGTCAGAGCCCCTAAGAAACACAAAACGAAAAGGCACAGTGAATGCCTACATACTACAGTCTCCTGTGCCATATAAAGTGCATATGGACTGCCTTTCCTATGCAATATAGCCTATAGAGCGTGTTCCCATATTCATGCAGACCACATTCTCATAGTGTGTGTAGGCCTAGTTCCCCCATCGCGTAAAGGCCTTGTTCCCACAGCGCGTATAGGCCTCGTTCCCACAGCGTGTATAGGCCTTGTCTCCACAGCGTGTACAGGCCTCGTCTCCATAGCGTGTATAGGCCTTGTTCTCACAGCGTGTACAGGCCTCATTCTGACAGCGTGTATAGGCCTCGTCTCCAAAGCGTGTATGCATGGTTCCTCGTCCCCACAGTGTCTGTAGGCCTCATCCCACAGCAGGTATAGGCCTCATCCCACAGCGTGTATAGGCCTCATCCCCATAGCGTGTATAGGCCTCGTCCCCACAGTGTGTATGCATGGTTCCTCATTCCTAAAGCGCATACTTGGCCACAGTGCCTTCCCACAGTAACCACATTCTTACCGTAGTATCGGTTGAAGCATGCCCAGACAAACTTGTAGTTGTGGGTGACTCTGTTTACCACCGCCCCAAGACAGCTCACACAATGCTGTACAACCTAAAGGAACGAACAAGGGTCACCACGGTCATCAACGATAGCCGTCACCACGGTCATCAACGATAGCCGTTTAACTATAAATCTGAACCACATCTGAACGACACCTGAAGATAAGCTTTTCTAGACTGCATTCTGTTCGGTTACACAAAGACAGAGAGACTCTGTGAACTGGGAGAGCATCACTCTCACCGTCATGCCGTATTTGATGATGAGTTTCATCAGGTCCTCCTCGATGGTGGTGAGGAAGGTCTCGCTCGGGTGCTCCATCAGTGGGATCACCAGCTCCAGAATCTTTGCCACGTTACAGATCACCATGAAGTCACTATGGGACTGTGAACACACGCAAGAGTCGCGCATGCACCTTTCTGGCAGGGAAACCCAGAATATTTCAAACTATGGCTAGAGTTTGGGTTAGGACTTGTCTTGTTACTTGCTCTGAGTAATAACATATGCCTAATGTATAAAATTTAAATACTAGACAGGATAATCAGCCTGTACCTTTACTTGCCTGCTACCACTTTATGAAAAACAAGCATGTGTTTCGGCACTGCGATTTGGTAAGCTTACGTTGCACTTGGTGGTGAGGTACGGCTGCATGGTCATGGCATGTTTCACCATCAGCTGGGCGCGAATCTTGCTGAACAGGTACAGCGTGGTGATGCAGGCCACCAGACGGGTGGAGTTGAAACTCTTATGATCTGAGTCTAGAAAAACCAAAAAACACACCAATCAGAGGCATGTATCCCTGTGTCCCGCGCAATCGGACATTACGTTTCGGTTCTGAAGTCACGCTGAGTGTCGTGTTGAGAAGATCAAGTATGTTCAGCTTCTGACGTCGCGCTGTACCTCTCGTCTACAGGCTCAGGTAAGGTATGGTTCTCACCTGCAAGAGACTCCTCGTACTGGAGGATGTGCTCCACAAGCCTGTCCACCAGCTGCACACAGGCCTTCTTAGCTGGTTTGTAGGAGGCATCCTCCTCCGACTTCAGCAGCTGCAGGGATAGAGGAGCAAAAGATTGCTAAGGGCTGAGACCGGGCTGGGGGGACGAGGCGAAATGAGGGGAGGAGGTTCTTGCACACAGGTAAGCCCAATCACAGGTAAGCCTTTTGTGGTTTTGCTAAAACAAAATACTAAATTCACGTCAAAGTAAAAATAGTATTGTACAGGAATTTCTCTAAATCATTTGAATTTTACCCATTCATTTAGCTAATGGGTACAACTACTTCAATTTAAACAGGCATGTTTTACAGTATCTTGTGTACAGTATTATATTGCAGTATCAGTCTCCTGGATTACTCTAACCCGACCAGAAAACAAAGACTTACATTCTGAAGAAGCTGTTCAAACCAGTCATAACCAGTATCTTTGCAGGCAGAAACCTGAGGAAGAAATTAGTATGAAAAAAAAAGAAAGCATTGGGTTATTATCATAACCACGGTTCCCTGAAATGGGAACATTAACCATCAGTAATGCTTTATTTTCCTTTAAGAATTTTGAGCAGAGCCTAATTGCTTCGTTTTACTTGAATACTTATAAAATATGATCGCCATGACGGTTCTGCCATATTCTTCACAGCCACGTGAAGATATATATATATCTTTTTTATGCAAAATACAGGGAAATTTTGGAGGAAAACCTGATGCAGTCTGCAAGAGAACTGAAGCTATACAAGAATGGTTTAGAAACAACATTGTTAATGTCCGGAATGGCCGAGTCAGAGTCCAGACCTCAGCTCAACTGATAATCTGTGGATGGACTTGAAAAAGGCTGTGCAATCACGATCCCCACGCAACCTGACAGAGCTTGAGCAGTTTTGCAAAGAAGAATGGGGAAATATGTCAGTGTCTAGATGTGCCAAGTTGATAGAACAACCCACACAGTTTCAAGGCTGTAATTGCTGCCAAAGGTGGATCTACTAAATACTGACTTGATGGGGGTGAATACTTATGCAACCAATTATTTTGTGATTAATATTTGTTATAAATTTAGACTAATTGGTAGAAATGTATTTTGACTTTGATATGAAAAAGTCTTTTTCTGTTGATCAGTGTCAAAAAAGTAAAATACAGTTCACTATGGTTCAATATTTTTAAAACAAATAAAAGACAAAAACATCCAAAGGGGTGAATACTTTTTACAGGCACTGTATGACCTGGCTAAGTGAAGACCTATGTCACACAAGGATATCCCGCATGTTCCGTTTGCTAATATCAGTCTCGTCATGAGCAACAACGTTTTAAGTCATTTGACTTAGTAATATTCACACATCATCTATTCCAGTTAGTAAATGACACACAAATCTACAGTGAAGTGAAGGCCCGTGATGCATTAGGATCTGGACTCTGTGGACCTGACAGCAGTGCATGGCCAGGAGGAGGGGGCTAGTTCACACTCACTACATCGGTGATGTTGAGGATCTTTCTGGTCATGACCTCTTTGTCGTGATTGGGAGTCGGGGTGAACCACAGTTTCTGGAACGTCTCATTCACCAGTTTCTAGAGTCGGCAAAGGGGGATGAGGATGGGAAGTAGCAAGATGAATACACATGCAGATAAAAAATGATAAAGGCCCCACACACGCACACACACGCACAGCACACACACACACGCAAAGCCGCACACACACGCACGCACAGCCGCACACACAGACACAGACACCACACACACACACACAGACCAACACACAGACACCACCACACACACACACACACACACACACTCACACACACGCGCGCACAGCCGCACACACACGCGCAGCCGCACACACACACACACCACACACACACGCACGGCCGCACGCACACGCGCAGCCGCACACACACACACAAACACACAAAGACACCACACACACACACACAGACCAACACACAAACACCACCACCACACACACACACACACACACACACACACACACACACACACACACACACACACACACACACACACACACA
>JAOYSI010005933.1:0-45196 GCA_025775065.1 Hiodon alosoides | reverse complement strand
GGGTGGGGGTTTGGGGGTGTCGCTCAGAACAAGGACCTTACTATTAAACGAAACAGATATCTCTTCCATTCATTTAAGGACATACACAATCCATCAGTCGTTCCAATGTTGGACGGCTCAAGCACACGTGTAGGGCAGACGGCAGGAATTTTTCAACAGAGCCTGCCTGTATTTTTGTTTTATTAATGGTGTTTCAAGGAAACCTTGCCGGGAACCACACCATTCTGGGAGGCCCAAATTGTTGAATTCCCTGTCGCAGGTAGTACTTCGGGCTTGTGTTTTCCTGAATTTGATTTACAGACGTTTTATTAGTAGGATACTTTAATGGGCTGCAGCTGTATGCTTTTTGGTATTTTAGCAGCTTTTCTTTTATTTAACTTAATCAGACTGAAGTAAACTCGCATGAAGGAACACGCAAAGAAAATAAGACAGATTTATGGAAACTTTTAAAAATAACATTAATTGTTTTTATCGTGCGTTTTATCTACGTGGAAATATGCGCCTTTGTGCAAACGTAGTTTAAAAATGACATTATGTTAAAGTTTTGAGTTTACCATAGGGTTTAAAATTCGTTGCATGGTTATTTATTTATCTATTTATTCATTTTTACATCTCTGGACATAAATATTCTGACTAAACTTTCGGTGGCATTGCGGTGTAAAAAAAAAAAGTTTTATATTGTGCATGTGCTAGATGGAGTCAATTATCATTAAAGTTAGAAATTTAGAAGAAGTCCTTTACTTTTTTCTGCTTATTTCGCTTGGACGAAATCAGTATCCAGTATCCTGGTTTTGCCGTATTGAAGGCAGGGCTAGCAGTGACACTCACAGTTTCCTTCTAAAAAAAACTGTGACTTCACTTCCCAAATTTCGTAGAAAAAAATTATCCGGTTATCTGTCTTTCTCTGTACGGCGTACCGTAGCTGCAATAAATTAATCAATGTGTCATGTTTGGAATATTTTCGGGATCCACTAAAAATTGCCCAAAATGGACGGAACCGTTAAGGTAAGAAGCTGGGAATAGACAGCCTGGGTTCGACAGCTTTCACAACTGTCCGTTATGTCTTTGCGCATTGATCTGCCTCTTACGTACGGGACGAAGCATACTTTTTTGTTCCAAAAACTATATCCAGATTTTCTATTTTCATTTGCATTTGTTTTTTACTACGTTGTAGTACAAAAGCGAATACTTATAGTACGTGCTGGGGATATGCACAGCAGACGCTCGTCTGGAGTTAATGTTTTTTTGAATAATAATAAAAGGAATGCGTTTTAAAATTGTGGGAGCAATGGCAATAGGTTAATGACATTGGGTAAATGAAAAACTGGCGACCAACAATGGTGACACAACGCCACTGATCTTCACATCGTTGTGATTATTCGACAGCTAATAATATCGAACATAAAACTAGAACTCTGTAACGCCTATGAGAATAGTCATTACATTCACGATATTTTACCTTTGATCTTTGTAGTCGATGCTTATGAGTAATCAGGTGACTGACATTGTGTAGCGCAAATGTCCATAGATTTACTCGGGGTCACCGGGCGCACAGTCTGGTAAGAAACGTGAATTTGACGGAACTCATGAATTTGTGTTTGTTAAATTTTCCTTAAGAAAATAACAACAAATATGATCATTTTTTTCTATAAGGCTTGTGATAAAAAAATTATATCGTTATTTGTGTCGTGTGGAATCGGGGTCTGTGAGAACGCCGACTGCAGAGAAAGATTTCTAACAATTAAATCATGTTCACTCGAAGTCTGCTTGCTGTTCGAGGAGTAGAGCCTGCAACAAGTGAATAACCACTTACAGCAATGGAACGAAATCTTCCAAGAAGCCTGGGTTTATAGAGTTGCTCATTATATGTCATAATTGGTACTATTTAATTATTTAATACGCTTCGCAGATATTTAATTTACTTATCGAGTGCACCGTGGAGCCTTACAGTTTCACATTTCATCCATTTGTACAAGTGGACAAACAAAGTAGCTGTTTAAATTGACTATAATATTCAGTGCAAATTTTATCCAACAAAAAAATGTTGTTTGTTGTATTATTCTGCATCTACATTCATACCGATCCATGGCATCAGCCAAAAAAATAACAAAGGTACAAAACTAAAAACCAGTTCCCACCGACTCAATTAAGGCACAATTATGTACCACAAATGAATATCATGTTTATATATGTCAAGGGAAGGCGTAACCTACAGATTCAAGTCTGTAACTGTGCATTATTGCCTCATTAGTGACATTTTCTACTAAATCTTATTATATGAATATAATGTGTGCTTTATTTTCTTGTATATCATTTTCTTTGTCCAATGGTTTTAATTGAACTGACGATTAGAATAAAGTTCCACTGATAATGAGAAATGTCTGCTTCTACACTGCAAATAGCACATTCCAAATCCAGTGTTCTTTTGTACCTTTGACTGTTTCATTAAATGGGATGTCTTATCTCAGAGAGATAGGCTTCCTGCTCCACACAATTTGGTTTCCTGACAGGTTTCCCTTTCCTCCCAAAACAAAAGGAAGGAATCCCTGACGCTAGCACACACTGATGCAGTGGACGGCCGCGTAACTACTGTTTGTTACTTAGCAGGAAGTGAGATGTCAGACTTGGAAGGGTAGCACACAAATACATCCCATCCGGGGTTATTGTGCAGCCCCCATTTGTTTGGTATAGAACAGAGAGGTTTGGCTGGTACTGTCTTTGAGGTCTGGCGGTCATATCCAAAGTTCTGATGAATATGCGGGAGCCTAATGCTATAACTTTGCTTCTGCTGTGTAAAGTTAGTGCTGACTGAACCCTAAGAATGCCATTCAGTTTGATTATGCATGATTATGTGTGTGTGTTTGTGTGTGTGCGTGTGTGTCTGGTGTGTGCGTGTGCGTGTGTGTGTCAGTGCCTGGTGATTTGGCCCAGCCTATTTTTAAAAACGTAATCTACATGAAACCAGCTGTTTATCGGTTGTACCTTACAGTTTGCGATTAAGGTTGATGTGTTGCAAAATGACCATCCCTGATGGTTTGCACTTAGCTGATTGGAAACAAACAGTATGCACGGCAGCCAACCCATCTAACATAAAACATTATCACAACATTTTCCTGACATTGTGACACCATGATAAGGAATGCTTTACGTAGCTGTAACACCTTTGCACCTGTGCTATTGAAGAGTTTTGATTCATCAAGTAGTACAATTTCATGAAAGGCTGGAGCTTCGACCTGCACTTTATGTATTCCCTTTGGTTTAGCTCAACGGCATTTCATTCAGGCAAGAATGAATCAGGGTAGATCCAACCTGATTTATTGGTTACTTAAATATTGTCAATCCTCCCCGCTTTGATTTCAATTTTGTTGTAAGGGTTTTGGTCTCTCTCTAGGGTGCTTCTATTGACCAGCGACAAAAACTACTATTAGTGGAAGTTACTATTGCAGTACTTATAGCTATGGTACTATGACTTGGTGCCAGCTGGTTGTTGAAATATGTATGTTGAAATATGGCAATATGAGAAACTAATTTCCACCTCCAGGAGGCGCTGTCAGTGGTGAGCCAGGACCAGTCCCTGTTCGAGACACCATATGCAGCTGCTGCCTCCCTGCCAGAGTCGGATATGACAACATCGGGACCTCAGGATTACGTCCAGCCCCACAAGATTGTTCCCTTGCCTCTCCAACAGGAGTGGCACGGCCAGACCTCACGGGTCAGCATCAAATGCGAGTATGACCACATTAACGGAGGACCAAGGTATGACGCTATGACGTGCTACCCCCGTTTTCCTCATGTTTAACTCCTTTACATCCTCCCATCTTTTACAATTTCACATATGTCTTTCAAAGAGTCTCTATGTCCTCCACTTCCTTCAGCCATTCTCAGTAATGCCTGGCCGATGCTTTACCCTTTCCCAGAAAGTTTTGGGGATATCAGCAGAAATTTATCCCAAATTAACAGCCGTGCTCCACTCAAGGTCATTGGTTTTAGTTAATGTTTAATGTACTTTTAATTTCCCAATAGGTATAGGATCTTATTTATCCGATGAGAGATGCCCGTTTGGAGATATCTGCTAATGGGGAGAAATCTGCTCTGTAGACAAAGTTGAACTATGTAGATATCTGCTCAAGGAAGGTATCTGCTTTGTGGAGAGAGCAGCTCTGCGGAGACAGCTGCTGATGATCGTCCTGACTGACTGGTTTACAGGGGCTCCCCTGTGAACTGCAGTCTGCGGAAATGTAGCGATCTGACCAGCGCAGCCGACGCATGCTACGGTGGCTACCTGAACGAGAAGAGTGCCCCACCCCCCAACATGACAACCAACGAAGGGAGAGTGATCGTCCCCGCAAGTAAGAGCCAAGCCCCAATATTCCCAGTTCTGTACTCTCTAATTTTGACCATAGTTTTTGGATGCTTTGGTGCCATTCTGCGAGTGAGTCTGTCCGTGTGTATGTGCGTGTAAAGTCGGGATGTGTCCGTGTTTTTTTTAGACCTGTTTTCCAAACAAATATGACTGTGTGTTTGTTCCAAGTCCGGATCAAGTTGCATGATTCATGTGCGTTCATTCGATCTGTTTTATCTTTTGGTCTTTGAATACGACTAGGTTCTATCTGATTAATCAGTAGGACATTTTCCAAAAACACATTCTGCACGTGGTGGTTCATTGTATTCTATTTTTGTTCTTGCTTTGCAGCCGTTTTTTTTTATTCATTTGTCATTGTCTTCCCATTTTTTTTTTATTCTAATGGGAAGACTATAGTCACATTCCCTCTGCCATCATTTTACACTGTCAATGAACAGATGTGTTAGGCATTCAGTTTTTTTGCATCTATTTAGCTCTAATGCTCTTTGATGCTTTTGTTCTATCAGTTCATAGTTTGCCCTTCTTTTTATGACCAAATCAATACTTTTCATTGTTGAATGGGCATCATGAAAATTCTAATTTAGACTAATTCAGGATAATTCATTCATGTTGTGAGCACATGGTATCTAATTAAATGGGGGCTTGAAGGGCTCTGTCCAGCAACATCAACCCGTGGCCAGACCACTGCTGACTTAGTGTGGATTTGAAAGGGGTAAATCTGTGTAGTAGACACAGCCTGATAGCCAGTTGAGACAATGAAAAGAGCAGGTTTTGACAGCAGCAGTACGTACACACTGTTTAAGGGACTGGTTGTAACCATAGGCTGGACACTGTGAAATGAATATACTGACCTCTGAGGATGAGAAAATTAAGCTGAATAATTATACACCGGATTATCTAATAATAATGATAATAATAATAATAATAATAGTAATAATAATAATAATAATGATAATGATAATAATAATGGTACAGCTGATGCAAAGGACCCATGCTGTTTCCTCCACAGACCCCGCCCTGTGGTCCCAGCACCACGTGCGACAGTGGCTGGAGTGGGCTATCAAGGAGTACAGTCTGCTGGAGGTCGACTTGTCTCTGTTCCAGAACGCAGATGGCAAGGAGCTGTGCGAAATGAGCAAGGAGGACTTCCTCAGACGGACCTCGATGTACAACACCGAAGTGCTGCTGTCACATCTCAATTACCTCAGGGAAAGTAAGTCCTCGTCTTTCCCCACGATTGGGCCTTCTTTACAAAAGAGAATGTTGCAGAGTTTCCACGCAAAGCACACATAAAAATGACGAAGCTGATTAAAAAGAGAAAGAAAAACCAGACATTTAAATTAACTTTGACACCCTCTGAACGTATCTTATTTACATTATTTATTTAACAGACCTGTGTATCCAGGACAACTTACACAGTTCACAGTTTGTTTGCATTGATTCAGCTGGATATTTTCTGGAGCGGTCAGGATTTACATGCCAAGAGCAGTGGCCCTCCAAGGATATGGTCCTTTAACCAGTTTTAAATCCAGCCTCTCCATACTGGAGCATCAACATTACCTCACAGCACATACAGACAGGTGACAAATTAAAGGAAAAACCTACAGTGAGGGCCAAAAGTTCTGTTATGCTGTGGGGAGCATTTTGTTTGGGTCCACTTGCCACCCACAGGGAACGGGGGGGTCACTGAATGGTTTGATGAGTGTGAAAATGATGTGAATCATATGCAATGGCCTTTGCCGACACCAGAGCTCAACCCAATTGAACACCTATGGGAGATTTTGGACAGCAATCTCCACTATCATCATCAAAACACCAATTGAGGGAATACAGTGTCTTGTGGAAAAATGGTGTTCCATCCCTCCAGTACAGTTCCAGAGTCTCATGGAATTTATAGACCTTTACACCCCAGTCAGTTTGTCTTCAACTCTTGAAACAGGAATTTCCCAGAGTTCCTGGCACAAAAATTACTAAGGGCAAGGATATCTTTGGAGCAGAGCAGTAGGTTCCCCTATGGAAGCAAGCAAAGCCTGCAGGCTTCCAAAGGAGGGCAACTGAGGAAAGAACTGCTTCTGCTGCTTGTGTGGGCTGGAAAGACTCACTCTGTGAGTGACAGCTATACATTGGAGTCCAAACAACATTGAAGCAAAAACAAGCCTGGAGGGTTCCATCCCTGGCGCTCCTGGGACATCATTTCATTGAAATCCACAGGCATTAGATGTGTCAAGCTTCTGTTCATTTGATCTGCCTATTCTATAGTTTATTCTTACTCTGGCTAACATTCGATGGTGCCATTCAGCTCATGCACGGCAGGTCAGCAATGTCTTCTGACCATCCCCTGGGACAGATATTTACATTTTTACATAAACAAAGCAGGCAGTATTGGTTTTGCCAATTATTTTGGTCAGCTGCTTGGATTTTTAAAAAGTGATCACCAGTCATTAGCATGCCTCCATTGCAAGTCTTTGTTATAATGATGTAATGATGTAATGATGTAATGAGCCTGCTGCGTCAAATGATTCATGACATCATGCGATAACATTGATGTAGTTGTTTTAGACGCTCTCTCTCTCTCTCTCTCTCTCTCTCTCTCTCTCTCTCTCTCGCTCTCTCTCTCTCTCTCTCTCTCTCTCTCTCTCTCCTGTTAATGGACTTTGTGGCATCTCTATTAGCTCAAAGTGAACCGTGGCTGGATGCAGGCACTGTCCTGGTGCGTCAGGGGCGTTCCTGTTAGTATCTGTAATCGTTTATGTGGGCTAAAGCTTTTCATATGCTTATAAATCATGGATTTGCGTACCATCCAAAAATGGATGCAGATTCAGCCTGGAAAAAACTGTGTGGTGTTATGTTGGTTTCACACACCCTGGCTCAACATGTTCATGTCTGGCTAAAAAAAGAGTCAATATTGTGAACAGATACATCAAAGTCTAAGAAAGCGCTATCAAAACATTCAGGTCACAAGGATCTGACAACCTTTGGCAATGGTTGACGTAGCTATACTGTTTTAGCAAGTGGCATACAGCTGGGATACTGGTTACCGCTATGGACTTGGTGACAGGTTTTCTGTTTTGTTTATTTTACTCCATCTGGAAAATGTAATTTGCGACAATACGATTGTAAAAAGCTATCTAAGTCACTACTTATTAATACTCCGTGTGAACTGTTAAGAATTTTTTTTTTTTTAAACATCTCCTCGAACAAAATGGTGCAGCTGCCAAGGATCCCTTTTGACAAATGCTTTTTCCCATCTTGCCCTCCTTTCGGTGCCTGGTCTGCATCAAGGTCGCCCCCTGGTGATGTGGGAGACCTGCGGGTGCACATAATACGCTCCCTGGCCCTGCACTGCACTTGCATGGGGCACTATGGCCAGGGACAGACCGCAGCGCTGGGTGGTGGTTGTATGGAAAACCACACAAGACAACACGTCCCGCCCTCTCCCTAACAGTCTCACGGCCAAAACAAACAAACGATCAGTAGCGCAACGCAACCACAGGCTGCCTTCACCCACCGCATTAAACAGGGCCATCTTGCTGTCTTTTCAAAGAACAGCTTGTCTTACTGTGTGGCACTCCCTCTCCCTGTAAGAAAAAACAAGTTCCTTTCCACCAGCAACTCTTCATGTACCCTCCGTGTTTAGTCTATCCTCAGACATTTATTCTATCCTGGGTATCCTGGTTTAAACTACAGGAATTTTGCTTGCAAGCCGATTAAAAATGTCCTATTCTGCGTTTATATTCTCTATAATTGCTTCACGCTCAAAGTAAATATGACCATGATTTTCAGGTCTGACATCCACAGTTTCTCCTCTACAGGTAGCTCATCTCTGGCGTACAGTGTTCCATCTCACATAGACCAGTCTCCCCCACTGGCAGCCAAAGAAGGTGAGCAGAAAACAATTCATCAATCGTGCATGTCACTGTAACGTAAACTCAGACTCGAAGATGATGTTTGAACCCAAGCAGGTATTTATTGAACACCAACACAAACAGAGACAGCAGGTAAGTGATGACGGAACTGGACTGGGTAGAAGTGGTGAAAGCTTTCACACGGAATACTGACGTTGATAGAGAAGAGTTATTTCCTTGTGGAGTGTTTTGTGACAACGAATCTTGCGTCCCGGAGTCACTGGAGATTTCGGTAAGTGAGTTTGTACACGAAGTTGAGACCAGACACTGAACGGAAGGGGAGTCAGACTTATATAGAGGAGTTGATTAATGTAATGGTAGGTGACAGGTCCTGATCTTCCAGTACTCCGGAGAGTGAGAGAGTTGAGTGTAATTGGTAGGTGGCTCCGAAGGATCCGTGACAGTCACATCAGTGTCATTAATGCGAGAACATCAATCACTCACTGGTTCTTTTAGGAGTAAAGTGTGAAGCCATCGTGTGTTTGTAGCAGCGTAAAAAAGAGTAAAAATATGATTTCTGAATACTCCTGTTTTGTCCCTGGGAATCAATGAAAAAAAGCTACGAAAAAAAAAAGCTACTGTGTTTTATTTATCATTGCTCTAACAAGTGTGATCGATCTAAAATATAATCCATACAAAAAAAATTTCAAACAATGTTTCGCTGCATGGTCCATGACAAATTCAGTGCTGGCACACGTGCCCAGCTCATAGAAAGATGTGAAAGGTGGTTTTGAAGGATGGGGGGAAATTGTGAGGAGAGGTACAGAAGTGGGAAGGCCTATTCATTAGGCAAAAATAACCACGTTTTGATTGTAAAGTCTCTAGTCCTTGCAGGGAAACCAATTTTTCCTCTGCCTCCTCCCTGTCCAGCAGCTGGGGACAGAGCAGCTGGCAGGTGCTCCCATTGTACAGGTAATAATGCTGGCATGGTGCTAGCCTATTCACGGCACGGCTACCTGCACATAGGGTGACTTGTGCCTGGTTAACAATGTCGGGGCCTTGGCAAGACAAAAGGCGAGTGGAGGCTCCTTTTTTGGGCCTAAGAAAGGAAAAGGGTAAATAAGAGCGACTGTTTGAACATTATCGCAGAGAAGGTGCCTGTATTTCGGGGTGAATGTCCCCCGAGGGTTCTGCGGGAAAAACAGGTGGCCACCAGCATAGAAAGGAAAGGGGCACGAGCGGCTTTGTCTAGCCTAAGTAGATATAGGTGGTAAGGGTGAATAAGCCCAGGACTGAGGGGGATAAGGACTTGAAGAGGCCACTTCTTGAAAAACATGCCCAGGAGATGGTCTGTCTGTGTGTGTGTGTGTGTGTGTGTGTGTGTGTGTGTGTGTGTGTGTGTGTGTGTGTGTGTGAGAGAGAGAGAGAGAGAGAGAGATAGATAGATAGATAGATGGATAGATAGATAAATTAATTGTATGTGTTTTGTCACTTAATAGAAGGGTCCAGGCGTGTGTCTTGTTTGGTGGGTGTAACAATTTTCACTCAAAGAGAATTTTAAGCAAGGGCTCACTTATGGTTTATTTCTTTAATAGTCTCTTCCTGTGCATTAATGATTTCAGGCACAGGCAAAATGCCCACAATTTTTTTTTCCCACAGCATTTTTGCCTGACACATTACTGTTGGATCAGATACGGGTGGATCCATAATATACAGTATCATTCTCAAGAGACCAGAAGACCCAGGTATGCTGGGTTAGACTTCTCTGGCTTGTCCAGGTGTGTTCCACGGGCAGAGGAGACAGTAGGGGGACCCAGAAGCACAGTAAGGGAGGCTGCAATAATAGACCCGGGTCCTGGAGAGGGCATTATCTAGGTGCGGCCAAGGAAAAAGCAGCCCTGATAAGAGCCAAAGTTAGTCTTCCGTTGTTCCAGTTTGACCACAGGGCTCTGTCACTTGTCACTGTCATTGCATCAGTTCAACGGCAAGGAAGTTTGGCCTCAGAGATGATTTTACCCTGGCTTCCTATGATCCTCCTTACCGTGCGCCAGCTGTTTGAAGCAGCACTGACCATATATCCCAAACACAGTGGGGATTTCATTACCTCCTTTCTGCAGAGCTGGGGCACCAATCAGTCCGAGCTGCATTCAACGTACAGTCGAAATCAGAAATCCACTTCTAACTGGGGCCAGCCTAGAATCTAAAATCCAGTACATAACATTCTCCGAATGTGACCGGGAGGGCACAGCAGACTTTAGTGGATAAATCATCAGGGTTTCTCTTGGCTCATAGCTAACACGCGTCTGCTATCGTCTGCAGGCTGGCAGTGCCACCGAGAGGACCATAAACCAGTGTTTGTCACATGCTGGTCCAGACCCTAAACCCCTCCACATTCTCTGCTGCATTTATGCCAAGCATTGAAACTACCGCCAGACTGGGCTTGACCAAAATGCTGTTGTGTCTATATTGTCATCAGGTCAATGGGTCAAACAGGGGACCTCACCCTACAAATGAAGAAGCTGTACTTAAAGGTCTCGGTTCACCCGTTGGTGGGACCGGTAGACTGATTTTACTTTCTTTCTCACACAATAATTGCATGGTATGACTTTCACCCATGACCGAGAAAAATCAGGACCTGCCATGTGGTGAAGTAGTTGAGGTACTGGGCCAGAAAAGAACAGAAAGCTCAATGTTGCCAAGCCCTTAACTTGAAATGCTTAGGTAAATATCCAGCAGAGTAGATCATTTTTGTACAATTTAAGTCACTCGAGAGTGTTTTCTTTGTATGACAGTAGCTGAAATGGTGTCTGAAACGGTTTCACATTTTTGCAGTGTTTCTTCTGCCACACTCAACCAACACCTCCCACAAAACAAAAATACTTAACCCCCGTGCGTGACTCTTCCCTTTCCTTGGAAGGAGTCAGGTTTAAGGTATTTTTTGTTAGGGAGGGGGAAATGGCTGGTTAAACAAAGAGAGGTTGTCTGCAGGCAAGGCAGGCAGGAAACACAACTCTCCCAGGACCTACCCTCCCTCACCCCGCCAAACTCCTGCCATGGCCGTCCTGCCAGCCTGCCACGAGCTGACAGGGTCTTTGCAGATCCAGCCGCCTGCCTGCTATTATTCTTCACCCTTAAAGCCCAAACTGAAGGAGAATACGATTCAGAACGAGAGCTTTGATTCAGGCAGTCAAAAAACTTAAAACTTAAACTCCAAGTAAAGTGGAGGTAAAAAAGATAATTCTTTAGCAAAAGAGTCGTGGAGAGGTTTTTGAAAACGGCAAATTCTCCAAAATGCCCAGAGGGACGAATGTTTTTATCGTTGTATGTTCCAGTAAAAGTTCAACCAGGAATCACACTGGAAATGGTATCGGGTGTGTTTACAGAGCATACATGAGAAGGAATGGGTTACATCAAAGATATTTCACAAGTAACATTGCTGCAATTTCACAGTAAAACCCTGGACCATTTTGATAATGAAAATCCACCCCTGTTTGCTTTCCTCTTGTACTGTATTCTTTGGATCACTTGTATGGCTTATTAAAGAAAGTAAATGGCCGTTTTTTAGCGAAGGAACCAACATGATGTGTTGAAACCCTCGCTAAAGCTGAAAAAACAAATGTGTTTTTTTTCTTAAAAGTTTCTCAGAAATTATATCGCCACAGATATATGCAAAGGTCAAAGATATACGCAAAAATCACTAAGATAACAGATGCAAATAGGTTGGTTTGACAAGAGATACGATTTCCATCAGGTTTTACTTCTGTATTTCAGTAGAGGGCAGCGTTCCTCTCCATTTCAAACACCTACAAGCACAGGAATTGCTGAAAATGTTTTTTTGGTCCCGGGTAAACCTGATCCTGATACATGGCCCATACACCATGCCAAGTCCCTGCTGTAATGAAATATTCTCATACCATTGTGGCCATTGTCGCCTACTACGTAATTAGCATGTCATGGATCAGCCTCCACTTGCTTCCCCATCAAGCAAAGCAGTACTTTTCAAGTCTGGCTGCTTGTGAAGTTATGCTGACAACCTGGGCAAACAAATCTGATAAATGTATTGCTCACGTGCTTGTTTTCCATGATCTCTTTACTGCTGATGAATGCCTGCCCCTGACCGCTACGCTGCGCTGCCCATTTGGATGTTTGTGGACTGGGAAAGCTTTCTATAGCTGGCCGACAATGCTCTCTGTGGTTTCTGCGAAGGTTTGGTTATCCAACAGAAACAGGAGAACGGGGGAACGAGACTGCCGTGTTATAATCCTTTCTGAGTGTACTCCATACTCCCCATCCAGTACCTCCCTCTCTCTCTTGCTCTCGCTCTCTCTCTGGGGTGTATGTTAGCATGTAATCTGCACTAAAATAAGGCAGCGTGTTTTCTCTGTGAATATTTGTCTTTAGCAAAATAAAGATAAATTAAAATTCTCTCATTCTCGTTCCACTCACAGATTCCTCCTACGAAGCTGCGCGGCGAACAGGGTGGTCAAACGCCGCCCACAGCGGAAAAGGTGAGCATAGGAGAAGAATCTCCTCAAAAATGTAACGACAGTTGGGCATGGAGAGGTTCTTTTATCTTCTGCACGGTCAGTGAGCTCAGTGTCAAAATGTTTTAAAAGGCACAAGCTTCTGGACTTCTGGAATGGCTAATGTTCCATTCAGCGTTTTCATGTTGCACCCAGCATCTGGCCTTGTTTCCTTTGGAGCCGAGTCACCTTACTGCAAAGAAATTGACTCTCGCGCATGTCTGAAGCCCTGCCTCAGTTTCCTCAAATCCTCTCGCCTCCAGACCCGCCAGCTTTGGCGCAGAATGTGTCCAAGGTCGCCGAGCATCAGCGGCCCCAGCCAGGTACGCCCGCTTCATTTGACGTGCTCTGCCGGAGAGCGGAAGAAGAGGGTTGGTGCAGCCGTACTGACCCATACTGCTTTACCCCCCCCCCTCCCCTTAGATCCCTACCAGATCCTGGGTCCCACCAGCAGCAGGCTAGCCAATCCGGGTAAGAGAATTTCAGACCTGGGCTGAAGCTCCTGTGCCTTCCTGCACCTAGCCGAATTAGTAACTGAACAGCAAGCAAAAGGTAAAAGGCCTGGCCCCTCGAGAGGCTCAGGCTGTAAAGGAGCTCACCCGAGCGCAGCTCTTTCAGCTGGAGTTTGCTGGTTTGAAACCTGGTTAGCCTGCAGAGCGGAAAACAGATTTCCAAGGCTCGAGGGCGACTTGTGTTTGAGGAGACTAGTCATACTTCCTCACCCTCCCTGTGTATGGCAGTAGGGCTACCAACACAAACATATCTCTTCACTCCTCTGTGTGCCCTTGGCTGCACCCGATGTCACTGCTCATTTGTGAGATAGCCTATCCTGGTCGATCCAGCTTTCCTCTTCATGTGTCTCGTTCTCCAGGGTCTGGCCAGATCCAGCTGTGGCAATTCCTGCTGGAGCTACTCTCGGACAGCGTCAACGCTGGCTGCATCACCTGGGAGGGCACGAACGGTGAGTTCAAGATGACCGACCCGGACGAGGTGGCGCGGCGCTGGGGCGAGCGCAAGAGCAAACCCAACATGAACTACGACAAGCTGAGCCGCGCCCTGCGCTACTACTACGACAAGAACATCATGACAAAGGTGCACGGAAAGCGCTACGCCTACAAGTTCGACTTCCACGGCATCGCCCAGGCCCTGCAGCCCCACCCACCCGAGTCCTCCATGTACAAGTACCCCTCGGACCTGGCCTACGTGCCCCCCTACCACGGCCACCATCAGAAGGTCAACGTTGTCGCTCCGCAGACTCCCTCCATGCCTGTCACCTCTTCTAGCTTTTTTGGACCAGTGCCCCCTTACTGGAGTTCACCCAGGGGGGGCATCTACCCCGACCCTAGTGTTCCTCGCCACCCCAACACTCAAATGTCCCATTTAGGCAGCTACTACTAAACCCCGACCTCTTGCAATCAATCACCCAGCATACGCACACAAGGACGCACTTGGCCGGTGAAAGTCTTTCCCTGGGGACTTTTACATAAAAACTGGATTTGATTATCCACACTGCTTGGAATACAACTCCACTGAAAAAGTGCATTTTATTTTACTTATTTTTCGTGCCTTATCTTTCGGGAAGCCACAGCTGATGATTGAAGGATCCATTTTTATGCATCAGGCATTGCTTGATGTCTCTCCCCAGAAGGTCTGTTCCTAATGTTGCTGTTGTTGTAGTTTTAGGGTCCCCTCGGTTTTTTGTGGTAGCCTGGAGGTCCTTTGAGCTCTCCGCCCCCCTTGTGCTCCTGCAGTACTCCGAATTTCTGGCGCACTCGTGTTTTCCGGTGGGCTTTCATAGAGTTTGTTTTTTGTTTCTGTTTTCTGGTTTGATGAGCAAAGAGGTTTGATGCACTCCAAATCAGGGTGTTATACCATGTCCGTACCCCTACATGCAGGCCTAGAGCTCTTCAAGGGGCAGAATTGATTAATGAACGTGTTGACAAATGGAGAACACTTCTGATTTGCGAACGCCGTGCGTTCGCCAGACTTTTTTGGTAGAAAAAAATATATTTTTCAACTAGCCTTTTAAAGCGCCTTACTGTATAAATTATGTTGTTATCATATGTGATGCAGCATGGAAGAGATCAATAGATTGAATATGAGTTGACCTCGATCAAAAATGTACATTTTGTTACAGCTGAAAAGGGGAACAAATCCGTCTCTGTTGTCATATGTTCATCGCTTTATCATTTGTACATTTTGGCACTCGCTTTTTTGGGGAATTGTTTTTTTAATTTTATATGAAATACGTTCGACTGCTTCTAAGTGCCTTGTGTTGAAATATGCATTGAAACGGCCTATTTATTTTTTTTTACAGACCAGCTAATACACATGGAAGACATGGGCTGGGACCAAAACAGACTGTGGCCACCCACTAACGCACTTTGCATGCAGACAAAATAATACTGTAGAAGAAATAAGAGACTTACAAAACAAAAATTACATCAAATAAAAAGCTATCTGAAGTGCAATTAGCAGGTTGCCAAAGTTTTGATTTCGCCCAGCCGTAATCCTTAACGTTATGATTATCTGTTATTCTTTTAAACAGAATATTAATGACCCGTCAAAATAAATGACAGGTACCTGACCTCCATCTCCTGCATTTTTAATATCGGCTTTCATTATGATGCTCATCATCACAATTACCATGTGGTTGGCTACAGTCTTGCTTGCATTACTATACTAGTAATACCATGCGCTGGATTCGCCTAAACCTTATGACACTGATAGCTTTTCAAATAATATATAACTAACCCTTAATTCCGACGTCCTTTGGTTGGATCTGTTATTTTTATATATGCAATATACTCTGGATGTTAAATATATCATTTTGCAAGTTATTGATTTTGATTATAAACGTTCCTTCCATTTACTAAATATTTTGTGAAAAAATTAATGTTTTTCTGCTAATATTACAAACTTTTTTTTAACATTGCTTAAGATAAACTTAGGGTTTACATTTATTTTACCTAGGTTAGATGTAATCTAGATGTTTATCATCTAAATAATGGCATCTGTCTCTTACATTTTACCCTGAAAAGATAAAGACTTGCTGGGAATAAAGTCTGTTCCTGTCAGCTTCGCGCAAATTTCTCTAAGTCATTGTATCACGCCACAAACTTTCCTTCTATGTAAAATATTACATCTACCTGGATTTTCAGCACCTTTGCAGACTCTGCCAGCCAAAGGCAAGACGATCTTGGCGGTGCTGCATTTGAGGGGAGTGTCCTCATCTGGTAAAGTAAGGTACACAGCGGGCCTGCGCAGGGTTCAGAGCAGTGGTACCAGTTTAACGGCTGAGTGGAAACAGCTTTACTGGGGCTTGTTACTGATCTCGGGCGCGAAGAAGCGGGTGCACAGAGCGAGGTGAGCCGTGGCTCACAGAAGAAGGTTGCTTCATGTGTTACGAGTGGTCTCCATGCCTTCAGTTGAAATTGTTTGTGATTGATGTACAGCTGTGTGCACAGATAAAGTTTAAACTATGTAAGTTATTCTAGTTGGCTCAGCGATTAGCGTTGGCACATCAAAGCGCCAGGTGGATAGGTGGCTTCAAATTGGCCCTATGCGTCTGTCTGAGTGTATTCCTGACATCCCATCCTGGTTGTGCTCTACCTCGTGCCCTGTGTAGGTTGGGCTCGCCTCCTGCAGCTTGCGATCCCGCATTCGATGAGCGGTTGCAGAGAACGAATGAATAATATCACATGCTCTTTCTCGTGAAGCTTTAGCATTCTTAAGTTTACCCTTTCATACCAAAGTACTGGAATCACATGGTGAACGCTTGCTACTCACCATTCTAACAAGAGAACTATATCCTCGGTGATCCTGGGATAAAAAGGGAAAGTAAGCCGTGGGAAGTCATTAACTGTAGAGACCCGTTCATAAATGAAATGCCGTTCAATTTCTGGTGCTCTAACTGTATGTTTTCATTCTGGCTCTGATTTAAGGGGTTTGACTGTAGAGTGTGCTGGTGTTCGTTCTTCAGCACTTCATAACTGTGAAAACTTTGTAACCTACAGGTTTCCAGTTCTCAAGCAGTGGGATAGGCCACCTCTGGCTAAGTCATAATGAGGCCCAGATCGTAATGACCTCGTCTATCAATCCTAGCAGCCGCTGTTCCCCAGCCACACTGCAGGGTGGACTTGGTTTTGTACCCAGCCCAGCCTACAGCTTTCCCAAACAAAAATTCACGGCTGAGAGGGCTGTGTAGGTAGGAGGAGCCATTAGAATATTCATGCTAGGTTGCACTACCTTGTTCTCCATGCTAGCACCAGATCTTCCTTTATCCATCTCCTTCCTGACTCTTCAGTCTACAGAGAAACTCAAAGGTAGCTTTTTAGGACTTTAATATCGTCATCACGGCATGGTCGTGAAACACGACATAATCGTCGAACCCCTGCGTCAGAATCACAACTCGAGCGGACAAGAGTTGAACTCTCAGTCAGGACATTCTCACTACAGCCGGCCCCAGTCAAACCTGTTTCTTTGTCACTGCACTGGCAGTGTCTTTGTGAGGCTAAAATAAAACAAACCTAAAAACATCTAAATATTTTCTTTGCTGCAAATAATAATCATGGGCCTTGGGGAGGTAAACTAAATGAAAGCATGATGGCTTATATATTTATATGCGTGTCAAAAAAATAACAGATTTTCATTCGAGTTTTCTGTGTGGTTTATTTATTTTTTTATTTTTCCAACTGCCACACGGCAGGTGTGAGATCAGGGAACACACCAACAGAGTTGCTGTTGTTGGAAAAAAATAACCGTCGATTTATTTAGTTTCAACATTCCAGGAACTTATGTCAGGGTAAGAAGTCCAGAAGACCACCTTGTAAAAAGATATCTGAAAATGGCTTTATAGAGTTTAAGGCTATAAATCTCTTGTCCACAATTATTATTTTTTTTAGTTTGGAAGGAGTAGGTGCTTAGCAGATGATCTTATCTAGGGCAAATGACTTAGAATTTGATGTATCAAGTCAGACTGGACATTTATTGTAGTTATTAAGTGCTTTTCTCAAAGAGCTGCCCCGCTTTTGGGATTGGAACTGACAGCCTTCTGGAGATGTGAACCTCTGTGTCAATTTATATAAATGTTTGAACGTGTGAACAAATACATGGATCTTAACATGGCGTATGGTAACGCAGGGTCATCCTGTGCGTTTTTAGATGGCTGTTTATTTGTTTTGTTTTTGTGACATTGCTTTCACAGTTTTGTTTAATTTAACAGCTTTCCCAGTGGGCGGGTGGAAATCCAGACCAATGACACCCAATCAGACACAGTAGAAACCCAACTCTTTGTCAAATATTGCTTTATTTGAATGAATTGTGCATCTTCCCCTGAGATCAGATATCAAACTACTTCACAAAAGAATGATGTGCGACATGACATGTGTCAGCTCATGGCTTCCTGTCATTCTGTCGAAGTACAAAAAAATATGAACCACGCTTAACCATATTTGCATTTTTTTTCAGCAAATACAGAGGAAAAACACTTCCAAACAGCCATATTGTAACTCCTTTAGCTCATAACTATTTCATTAAAAACGACTTAAATCGTAATCCTTTCATGCCGACCCTTTACACATCCCTTTGAACACAAAATACATAAAAGGAGTGTTTCCCCCTGCTTCGCTTTTGCATTTTAACAAAGGTCCTCAGAGTGAATGTAAAGTAAAGAGTCTTTCTTGCTGCCTATCGTCAGAATGTGCGTAAGCTTAAATTTAGTTAAATCATCAAAATCTCTCAGCCACGGATGCTCTCTCTCGTCCCTTCCTTCATGAATCATGACTCCTGTGATGTATTTTATTTTTCAACAGGTCTAAGACACAACTATTCTTTTTAGACATTGTGAAAGAGTCTTGTTGTCTAGAGAGAGAGACAACTGTTTATTACCCTCCGTGTTGATAAATGTTGCTGTTCTTACCATTGAATCTAAAGCAGTACAAAGCATAAACAACGTACACTGTTCTTCACAAATGTGCATTGGGAGAATTTGTACCTGCCTGAACAAGATTTATGTAGTCTTGTGTACCATTACTGCTCATATTTCACCACAAGGTAACTTCTACCATTGAGTGTAAATAGAGTCTCAAAGGTGTCTCACGGTGACTTAAATCTTTGAAGAAGATCTTGCAGTTCCTTTGACCAGTATGCCCAAGAATGAAAGCATTTCAGGTCAATTCCCCAATTTTCAGGTGCTTTAGTCTGCCACCCCTGAATACAGTCCCTTCAGGGCAATACATTTCGGCTCACATCATGGTGAGGTCACCTGAGTCATGGATGTCAATCACCTCGAAACCAGGGTTGTCGATGCCTTTCTTTTCGTGTTGGTGGTGATGGTGATGATGGTGGCCCTTTTCATTGTGGAAGCACTGGGTGCAGTGAGGGGTGGCCACTGGCACTATCTTTGAGAAGTTTGAGAAGTCCACACGATACTTGCCCTCCTTGGTGCGAGAGATAATTGGCAGGAAGTTGTAACCCCACTTGATCTCCTGGGGGATGAAGGAGGTGCGCACCTGGCAAGAGGAGCTGGTTGATTCGGCTGTGCCATCCAGGAAAACCACCAGTTCAAACTCCTGCTGCTGGAGTGTATCCATAGCCATCTCATAGAAGGGGCTGGACTTGTCGATGACATGGTAGAGTGTGAGAGGGCAGACAAAGAACAGGTTGTCTTTGCCAGCATCCACCACAAATTCAATGTTGACTTGGTCCATAATGATGGTCTCGCCGTCGGGCGTGACAGTGGTCTTCAGTAGCTTGCCATAGATCTGGCTCCCGATCAGCAGGGTCTTGCGCATATTGGCCACGCGGATCAGCAAGCACAGGCCACCCTTTTTCTGGCAAATGACGGCTATCTCGCTGAAGGTGACGGTCTTGGCCCTCTTCTTTGGCATGGAGATCTTGGCCAAGATGACTCCGCACATGAAGCAATTTATGATGGCGCCTATGATTGATTGGATGATGATAAGGACGATGGTGTTCGCACACTCTCCCGTTATCACACGCACCCCATAGCCTATGGTGGTCTGCGTCTCCAGGGAGTAAAGGAAGGCGGTGCTGAGGCCAGTGATGTTCTGCACACACGGTATGTGGGAGCCTGGGGCGTTCTGCCCGTCTAGGTCCCCGTGGCTCTTGGCAATCCAGAACCACAGCAGGCCAAAGAAGAACCAGCTGCCGGTGAAGGAGGCGATGAAGAGGAAGAGCACAAAGCGCCAGCGGATCTCCACGAAGGTGGTCCAGAAGTCAGCTAGAAAGGCGAAGCGTTTGTGGTACTCCACATTTCCGAACTCAATGTTGCAGCGGCCATCTTTGGTCACCAGCCGGTTCGTCCGAATCTTGCGCTCCACCAGGTGCTTGTTGAGGCGCTTCTGGAAGAACTGGAACATCCTAAAACTGAGGAGAAGCAAAGTGGAACAGCCAGATGAGCTGGTTGCGCAAGCAACTGATCTAATGTGGACATTTTGAAAGAAGCATTTTGACTGAAGTATAACACAAATACAGACCCCTGTTAAGCTATTAAGAGATTAAGGGGAATTTTTGAGCGTATTGTTTATTTGCTTAGTAAAACCCTGTCACCAAAGGTAGCTAAAGCAGCAACCAAAACAAACAAAAAACACTCCACAGTCCTTTGAAAGGCTTAGGGGGAAATTGAGATATTTCTGTCAAGATAACATCTGTTTCATGTTCCAAAAGAATTGGAAAGCAGTCTCTAAGTGATATACATTCAGGTGTTTTAAAAAATAGTTTCTTCAAGGCAATAATTTAAAAAGAAGGCTTTTCTGAAAAAATGTCTGGGCCACATCACTGTAAAAGTAAAATAATTTTTATAGACAGAACAGAAGTCCTCAGGAGAAAAAATGGTTTTAAAAATGTCCTTGAGCTTTGTCCGTTATCTAAAATAACAGTGGAAAAATCTCAGCATTTCTTTAACAAGGGTCATTGCTTCTCTAATAAAACTAATGAGGCAGAACTTTTTATGGAATTGAATGGCAGCACTCATTTGAGCCCGTTGGAGAAAGGTTTAGGTCCAGGCAATAGTTATTTTCCACCAGAAAATTCACTCAAGCAAAGAGCCCATAAGGATAATTATTATCTAATGAGAAACAGATCACTGTCACCCTGAGAGGCCATAAATTATCTATGCACGGCGCCTGTTTCACGTACCTGCGTATCGGAAAACCTCGCCAAAGTACTGCTGACGGGATTTGCTCAGAGCCTCTTGGAGCAGGGAACCCTCTGTTGCGTTTCTGAGTTTTAATCCCCAGCAAAATGCCCTAATCTTAGCCACATGCCACAGTCTAAGCCACTCCAGCACAGAAAAAAACAGGCCTTGTTCAAGAAGTGTCACTCTCATGGCTGAGATCTAGCAGAACCTAAACAAATGTTTTCCAAATAGCCTCCAGTGCAACCGCATGGCCGACCCCCTCTGTGCCCCTTGGCCAATGGCTGTCCTCCACAGAGTGAAACAGGCTCAGCCCATGTGGTTAACGCATCTTTGGTTCATCTGCCAGAACAGTGTGGTCAAACTTCTCCGACTGTCCTGCCTTTCAACAGCACACAATGCGGAGCCATGAGGGACAGGATGCTTCTATTGAGAGTCCCAGTGTGCACCCCACTGTTTTTTTCTTTCTCTCCCCCTCACAGAGCATTGAGAGGATGGGAGGTTCAGCACAAAGCATTCCCCTGAATAACAGTTCACTTTTTTGTTCACACAACACCTCCCCCCCTCAGCACAACCCGCTGAACGCATCTATCAGAAAGAGCAATATCTTAAAGGTATTATAATTTGGTCTGAGGCTTCTTATTAGTCAACCAGGCTTAATGATTGCGTTTTGCTATATGTTATCTTTTCCTTTAACATCATAGGAGGGACTGGTGGTTAGCAGTCTTCTCTGTGAGACCCGAACCAACCAAAGTGAGGCATGACAAATCATTCTCTCCTCGTGGAGCTTAGCTATTCTAAGTAGCATGCTAATCAGGGAGGCTTGTGGCCGAAACCATGAGACCCCTGAAGCATGAACCAGGGCATTAAAAAGCAGGGAAAAATAACCAAAATAACTGTTACCGTTACCTAGACTGTACTGTCTTCCCACTCCAGTAGTTCAGAGACATAAAAGGATATTACACACTCAGGTTAAGTTTTGTTACTTTCTTAAGGCCTGCCCTAACTTTCTTGTCTGCTAGATAATGGATCCAGTCACCTAGTTTCCACTTGTTAGTTCTCTATGAGGTCTCATTGGGTGTGGGGAAGTCCTGGTTAAGACTGCAGCATCAGCATGCTTAACTTACCCCAATGAATGCTGCTCAATAGGGCTCCTCAAGTAAATGAACATTTGCCATTCAATTACTGCTAGTTGAGCTGTTTTAATATTACGCTACTTTGGACACAAGTGACTGCTCTCAATGAAAAGCAGAATTTCATGGCAGCTGCTTAATTGATTTATGTAAATATGCAATGTACACACACTCTCCGTGGTGGCAGGTGGAAGGAGACTTTTAACTAGTCACACTCTGGGATATTTAGTGATATATTTAACTGATTTTTATCAATTCAATTTAAGTGATTCATTCTGTATATCAAAATTGCCAAAACATATTGACTACTCGTAATTATTTTTTTAAGTTTAAAAATACGTAAATAATTTCCAGATCTAGAACTATGAACCATTTTCACCTTGAATTTAGAACACATTACCTCAGAAAAGATATAAATAATCAAATTTGACCATAAAAGTCACTTCCCTTGACTGCTGTGTTAAACCCTAAAGAAGATGTATGGTTCTGTCTTCATGTTCAGTAACATAGATCCAATTTAAATAAAACTTAAAACTTGATTTTCAGTTCACCAGCATAAATGGAATTATGTTATCACATGAGTAAAACTACTTTAAAACTCTCTAACTTTCTTATATTTCTAAAACTGTCTTGTTGTTTTAAAACAATTAACTTTTTTCTGATAACAAACTGATATCGAAATGCAAATTTGTTAGCCATCGTAATTGTGAATAATATTTGTTTTTCTTCATAAAAATTTTGCATCACTTAAATACATGCAGGGTTTCTATTCAAAAGTTCTTCAACAAAAATGCAAAGCACCTTCACAATAGATGCAGGTTGAGGATCAGGGAAATTACTTTTGAAGGAAGACAAACCATTTGTTTTTAACAAATAGTTCCATGACAGCTAAAACAATGAAGATTGGCCAGGAATTCTGACTTCATGGAGCGAAGCAAACACCTGAAAGTTATTTCAGAGAGCTTTAATTTGGCTACTTCATTTAAAAGACGGCTGATGGAGCTCTAAGTAAAAACAATGTTAGCCTGAAAATCTTTCATTTATTTTCATTTAAACTGCAGAGCTTTTAATAAGTATAAGCCTTGGCCTCTCCATTGTATTCTTTTAGGACATCCATGAGTGATATTGAACAGTCCTTAAGAAGGCTTCTATAGGAATTAGCTTTTTAGTTTTTCTTGGTTATTTTTTTAACAGCCCTAATAAAAAATAACAAAGAGGAAAATGCCAGTTGAGTGGTAAACTTACCGTGTTGAAGGAAAATTTGTTAGAAGATTCCACCTGCTGGAGCTGTCTTCTGAATCGTGCCAGTGGCCACAATTCCGACGTCACACTGGATGAAGACTGTGCCCTCTGAGCCGTAAGTGTTTTGGCCAGTTGCATTGCCCCTGAGGGTTTTTATAGACTTCACAGAGCAACTGCAACGGGCAGCTTCTCAAACATCCGCCGCCCCCACCCCCCTGCCCAGCCCTCACCCCTGCCCCCGCCCTCGCTACCCTGCATTGAATATTTCATGGTGTTTACCCCATAAACTCTACCACCCAGCAACTGGCCCACTTCCAAAACCCTCTGTCTGTGGCTTGTATCTCAGTAACTGGGTTGAGGGCTGTTTACCATAGACACAATCCACAGTGTTTCTTGTTGAAATCCAAACTTTAGCAATGCAACCTGCTCCTCCGCTTCAAATGAGACAGTGTCACCAGGGTCTATGGTCCTGAAAGGGGAAACTGAACCATCGGTAAATGGCCCAGTAGGGGAGAAGCAATAAAATTAACTTTTTCCACAGCCTTGTGGGGCAAAGACATTTACCTTTCATGGAAGGTTACAAAATTTATTTCCATTTTGAGAGTTTTTATTGCTTTATGTTGGCATTAGCTGTTAAACTATGCCAATTGCATCGTAAATCATTATCATTACAATAAATCAATGTTTACAGTAACAGAATCAATTAAGAACCATGCTTGGTTGGAACTAGAAAGGGCCCCTGGGCGAGAAAAGGAGAGGTGTGGAGAAAGAGCTTAATCATGCTCAAAAGCATGCCAGCTGCATGCCCTTTGAAAGGACATTCAGATTTTCTGTGGCAAAGGTTGTGCATGTTTGTACAAGTGGTGTTACAATAAGTAATTACCAAATTATTTACATTTAAAAAGCATGCAAACAGTCAAATATGTTATAGGTAGTTTACGCCATGTGAGTATCAGGTATTTAAATTACAATTCATGCCTAAAAATCAGTGTTAGACTCCAGGGATGGTGCAGGTCGACACGTTCACCCTTTTTTCAAGGGTGGTTTGTGCATCGTGGGCGACAGTGAAGTAATCCGGATTCTGGAGTCCTGTGTGCCTGAACACAAAGATTCGATTAATAAAAATGTTTTTGAATACCATAATTGCGTTCAACCCCAAAGATGACACTGATTAACAGCACATACCAAACCAAGCAGTATACAACAAATTAAACAAAAAGAAATATCAACAAAAAACATTTAAACATTTAAATTTATGATTGATTAACTTTGTTGACTGAAAGTGGAAAAAAAAGACTTAAAAATCTTAAAAATGTAATTAACAAGATATTGCAGGATCAGGAATATTACCATGGATCAGGAATGTCTATTGAGCTTCATACTTCACTGTACACTCGCTATTTTCAGTAGGAGTAATTTACTTTATAAAAATAAATAAATTATTTTGTGTAATTATGTAATCTATTAATAAATTAACCTTTTTGGTAATTTTCCGTTCGATTGTATATGTATTGTGCTGTTTCTCAGCAATCAATTAAATCTCAGATTTTCACTTTTTGTTCTGGGTATGCAAAGACTACAGCCGGAGCATGCATTGGTTGAGTCGAGGTTATTAAATACTGAATATATTTCAGTACGCCGTTAGCTAGTAGTAAGGAAGAAGCCGCACGCTAAGGAACTCCACTTCGCATCCCGTTAATTGGGGGCACGATGCTATTTGGAGGGGAACTCCTTCAGCACTGGAGAGCTCCCGTGCAAGCCAAGTCTTAAACGGAATTCTGCGCATGAAATGAATATGAGAAAAATTTACGTGGGAGATGGAATGTTATTTTTATGGTCGCTACGCACAATAATTAACGAGTTTCCGGTTAGTAGCGCACTCTATACTAAATAAAATACCCGCTTAATATTCTTAGATATTATAAATAATTGCTATTCGAAGAGCGGGGTAAAACGTTAGGCCAGGTAATAATTGGCTTGTATTGTAAAATAAAGGATTGCAGTCATAAAATAACATGTATTCATTAATTCAATTAAAATACTGAAGGTTATAAACATAATGAAGTCCAAATGAATCAAGCTCATTTTATTGAGATCTCCAGAATTTACCAATCAAATTTAACTAGGTTATGTTTTTGTTGGAAAAGGATGTTTTCTTAGTGACATTCTGTCATTCAGTGCTAAATAATTGATCCATCTTTTATATAGGAAGAAAACATTTAAGCCATTTTGCCAAGTTTGGGTTTTATTATTTAATTCCTCTATCTCTCTTACTAGGAAATGTAATGTGCTTGGAAATCAAACCATTGTGAATCGGTGCTCACCAGAACAAAGGTTATCTATTTTGGGGCTCATTTTTGAAAAGTAACCATTTCCCTTCTGAAATCCACACAAATATCAATTCCTGTTCCGGAATGTTTTACTGGATTGTTTAGGAGGCCAAAATGCTAGATTAACAGTAAAAAAAATTTATGGACAAGAGGACACTTTGCATTGCAGAGTGAGTTTAAAATCCGTAGGGTTTTGAGCTATTTCTCAATTTGAGTTAGATTTTTACCTGAAAACACATCTGGTGAGCTCATTTTAAAATCCCCACATTGACTCCAATGGCACTGTTTTAAATGTTTTTTTGTCGCAAGCACCTGAATGTGGTGTGATTAGACAAACCACCCTCAGACATATTCATACTCACGCTACTGAGGTCCGGGCTGTGGGTGTGGCCCCACAGCTTGCCTGTCCGTCAGGGAGGGCCTGGGTGTCTCCCCAGTTTCAGGGTTTGACTCCTGGCAGAGTGGCACCCTCTACTAGTAAAGTTGATAAAGAAAAGTGTTAGCAATGAGAATTACAGGGCGACAAGTCAACCTACAATATCACTGATGCCTTCCGATGTATTTAGGTATGCTGAACATCTGCAGCAGTTCACGGATCAGGTCTGACAAGTTGGGTGAGTTCTGTGCATACACTTCCTCACAGTTTTCTTCTCATAAACATTTATGGTATGGATAATTAACACAGGATAAAGAGAAACCCTCATTTTGACCATTGTTTACATTTTACTGCAGTCATTTACCAGATGGCCAGCTAGATGTAGCGATAGAGAGATAAGCGAAAGTGGTGTGGCTATCTCTGATACCACGAAACAGACTAGGGATTCTTCTCATGCCAATCAAATAAATGTTTATATTTATTCTGCATTTTGCGATATACACAACACACAAAGTCACACGCTCAGTGACACAGACACAGAAACAGGCCTACATTTAACTGCAGGGCCTACAGACAGGGAGGGTTGTGACGAGAACATGAGGGAGAACATGATTAAGGGAGATAGAAGCCATGGCCAGCTCAAGCTAAACAAGTCGCTGGCATTTCCACTTAAACAGAGCCAGCAGCCAGGGGGCTGTATTTCTGCTGCAGTTCAAAGACTGAGACAACAACTGCTGATCATTGAGAAGACTGGACTGTGCTCCGGCGTGCTTTATTTTAAAATGGTAACAAGTCCTTGGACCCGCAGGTAGCAGTCCTGGATTTTCAGAAAAGTTAATTGGGAGTGACATGCGGGTGTTAGTAACAAGTGATTGTTTTCAAGCACGTACTCTGAGCTCGGTGATCTGGATCCCGCAGGTTTGAATCCAGTCATTTGTCAATAGCGGCAGAGACTGCACAACAACAGTGTGCTATTGGTAGAAAGTCACCCATGCTGGCGTGGGTGGGAATATGCAGTGCTTCTCTTGGCTGGTCACTAACCAGTGTCTCCTGTCAACTTTATAACGAGCTCCCATTTGGTGGTCAAGCCCGTTCAGCACAATATATGTGACACTGCAGCTGAGGTGGAAGGCAGAAATGAAGAAAACCACCACATAAGGTTGTGATAACTTTGGAATCCGTAGATTACTTTACAGGTATTCATCTCCATTGAATCGTCACCTTCTCCAGAGGCTGACAGTCTGTTAATAGAAGCAGAATTATCACAAGACTTCCAGAGTTCCAGAATGAACAACGAGGAGTTTTGTTTGTGTGTGTATGTGTGTGTGTGTGTGTGTGTGTGTGTGTGTGTGTGTTTGTTTACCTGGGTTTAAATCTGGATTGTGTATTAGCCACATTTGTTTGGGCTTTTTATCTGTTTGGGTTTGTTTATTGTATTGCTGTTGGTGACTACAACTCAGAATCTTTCAGGGTGTGAGGGTTTCTTTATTTCCTTAAACAGAATTGCTTGCCTTGTGTGTCCCCATGTGTGTAAACAGACAATCTTTATTCTCAGTTAGTAGTGCCTTTCGCATTTAGTGCCTCCTGTGGCCCTGTATTAAGGCTTTTAAAAAGGCTTTTTTTATTTTTCATTAATAATCAGACTTCTAATGAGAGCATATCAAAACCTTTCAACCTATATTTAATGTATTTTACTTAAGTTGTATTTAAGTTGTATTGAGTAGAAGAAATACGATACATGTTGTCAAAGTTTTGATTTGGTCCATGTGTCTACCTCCTCACTTTTTTATTAGGGCTGTCATTGAATAAAAATAATAATATAATATTATTATATTACAAAATAATATTAATCTGTGAGCATTACTAGATAATAATCTGATCTATTGAAGTGTCGTGTAGTAAAACTTTTAATTGTGACGATCAAATACGCTATATTAAATTAAATAGGGTTTTTAACAACAGAACACTATATATTCTTCATTACTCAACTTGCATCTGTTTAAAAGCGCCATGCCCACAGTATTATTATTCCTTTTGTATTGCTTCTGAAACGATCGATCCGCTAATATTATATAGTGTTTGGTTGCTATTTCCAAAGGTATTTATTGTTTGGATCTGTTGTCTACATGCCTAAATATTACATCTGCCAACCTTGAAGCGACCCAATGTCTGAAAATTACGTGAGAAATGTTCATGTCCGATACTGAGATAATTTTATGAACACCACTTTCATATCACATAACTTTGCAATTAATCGCATTTAGCATTAGTTAGATTTGCTGAAATCTAAATGAACAGTCTATTGCCCAGTGATGTGTTGCTTCAGAGCTTGTCTGCTATAATAGAATACTTGTAATCAGGGGAGCCACTAAGAATTTTGGGCCCCATGAAGGGTTGCAATTTGCGCACTTGACAGCTAAATTGCTCCGGAACTTGCAGTTTCTATACTGTTTTTATTTTTATAAACAGACAAAATTTATGTCTGTGTTTATTTGTGTTCCACGGTAAATTAATTGTGAACTGTATTTGTAATTGGGCGTAGGCCTACACATGAGAGAGCCAGGTAATTTAGGGACACTTTTGTACAAGAATGGCACTTGAACTCACTGGGCTTATATTTTCCATGGTGACCAGACCACAGAGGGGTATAGCCTAGATAAAAGTTATTTCACACACTGTTAAGCAATCTATGGCTATATTTTATGCTAAAACATATATAGGTCATTGTCTGCTATAATGTGCAAGATTGCAACAGCCTGGAGAGTTGAGTGCAGAAACACTTCTGATAATTGGGTGTTGATATTTCGCATGGACAGCAAAAACATTTTTTTAAGGGATTCAGGCCTTATGTCATAAAAATTTGTTTGTTATTTTAATGAGTAAAAACATGTTATGCAGTCTCACTTCAGTTCACACCAGCCATTCCCGCTTGTTATTTAAAATGTATTCACTTCACTGCCAACTTGTTCCTGAAGTTTATTTTACTTTTCATTACAGTACAGCAAGAATTGTCGAACGTGGGTCCCAAGGGATTCCTTAAATGTGTTCTGGGTTGCTGAAGGGGCAAATTAAAACAAAGAATTCCACGTCCTCCAGATATTTTTCAGAATAAGGTCCTTGAAGTCACTGATTTTATAAGCTACCCATGGCTGTCAATTGTGAAAAACTGCCAAAATAACTTAATTAAACTTTCAAACATAATATATACACAGCAAGACTGCCAGTGTTAAATTAATACTGTCAGTGTTTATATGAGTCAAGGTCAGATCATTTTGGATCCATATAAATACATACAGTGTTGATTTAACACTGGCAGTTTTGCTGTGCAATTAATCCCGTTTTTGTGATAAACCTTATGGGTATTTTAGAAGAAATATCAGTAACAAATACTGACAAATGCCATTGCTTGTGTTATTGTTGCTAATTTAAAAAATCAATGCATTGTGGTATCTACAATGAAATTATTACCTAAATAATCGGGGTAATATTAAACGCTTAATCTCGGCCCAGGTATTTTATTGTCTTTGTTTATTTCATTTTGATTGTATTTGCTTTTGCTATACCAGTTTTTTCCACTTAGCGTCACTAGATGGTCCATTTGTCAGAGGTACCGAACCTCATAACCAGAGGTTCCAGAGATCCCTGATCCAGTTTGCTTTATATGCCGCCATACATCACCAATCTATGTGGTACTAGATTTAACTGATTTAACTCCCCTTTTTGTCTCTCTAAAATAAAAGATCTGCCCATTAGTTATTTTCATTAAGTAAAACGTGTGTGTGTCTACCAGAATCCAGTTTAAATCTGAAAACTAAAATGGTTATTAATGAAGCTCACATTTGTCTGAATTAATTCCTACTATCTGCATTTTAATACTCGTAAATTGCAAATGGAAGCTGAAAGGTATTATAACGTGCTGGGGGCTTTGTTAGATCTCAGTTCCTGCACCACTGAAAAGCTTCAAGTTCGAAGAGTCTCATTGTTTCTCTTCACCATTGGAGAGGTAGAGGACAAGGAAACCTTGTTCCAATTTTTTTTTAATATCTTTCACATGTCACACTGCACCTGGGATAAAGCAGTCTGCCTTCAACATAGGAGAAAACAGAGGAAAGGTGTACTGGTCTGGTGATTGGTCGGTTTCTGTTTTTTTTCCAATTTATATCGTCACACGTTCTGTCGTAGGGTAGACTAAGGCTGTTCATGCTTTTTTGGATTCTAGCCTCAAGTCTTTTTCAGTCCCACCCTGTTCGGAAAGGACACTGCCTAGGCCGGCAGCCTTATGATCTTTGTTTTGTTTATCTCTACCTATCTTTACCTCATGATCTTTGTCTGTGGATACTGAGGCTTCGTTGCAGTGATGTGTTGCCTTGGTCTACTGTTTCTTTGTGAATGGAGTGCCAGTTTTTTCCACAAAATCAAAGTCATCTTGTTCACCATCTAGTGTGGTTGGAGTCCATTGAATTATAACAGAAGCCACCTGTCTCCTTTCTCCACTGCAGGCTACAGCATCGATTGGAGAAGAAATGCATCCATCACAATGGTGCGCTCAGCCTGCAGGCACCCAGGTACCCAGTAGAAGGCACTCATTAGTGACCCACCCCAAGCCTGGGTGTCGCTATGCCAATTCTGCACCAGATGGGAAAAAAGGATGCAAAAATTACAGTAGCTACTGACTACAGCGATTCAAATTTGCACTTTTTATTGGTGCAGTTTTCTCTGCACGGTTCACACATTGCACACGTATTTAAACAGACTTGACACCACGTGATATAGGTTATATTAAACATGGCCCATGACGTAAAACAGTATTTATTTCCTTATTTTCAAAGGTGTATCGCGTTCCCTGACACGTGTACGTGCACTCATAATCAGTACAGTGTGTACATTTTGTTTTTAGTGTCTTGTCATGCAAGGTCTCAAAAATCAAAATAATAAACTGGACTGTGTGACAGCCCTTATCACAGGCCGACTTCAGCAATTGAATGTTGTAGCCTTCGTGTTTCGGATGTGATGCAATCCTTGTTTTCCACCTCATTTGATCTGTGAAGTTTACATTTTCAACAAGGAGTCCAGCCATAAAACAGTGATAAACCAAAACATAAAAAACAACAGTATTTGTTGTACCAGAGCATGAATTCACAGAATTTTTAATGATATAAAGAACAATGGGAAAAAATACAGCCATTCTGTAGCTGACATGGGTTTAAGGAGGGATTTAAGGAGTAGTGCCGGGATCATATATTGTGAACCTTTGTGATGGTGGGCAGTCATAGAGAAGGTGTAAGTGTTTATTTCTTGGGGTAATGGTTATTTGTTTCCCTAAACAGTAGGATTGTTTGTTGCTGGCAGCAGTGGTCATGCAGCTGAACTGTGGCCAGGTTTCCAGGAATTTCTCCGGAGGTAACGGAATAAGGGAAAGGGGGTGCCCAAGGCAGATCAGGAATTTTTACACAAGGGTAAACTGGAATGACAAAACAGAAGTTCATTTAATCCCTGACCACCCTAAATTGGAAATAATTTTTTTAAAGATATCAGATAAATGTTTTAGTTTAGGATGTTTTAGATTTTTTATCATAAATTCTGTTGTTACATCACAAGTTTATACATCAATCAACATAAATGTTATCTATGTTTAAGTAAAATATGTAAATTAAAAGTCAGCTAAACAAGCAGATCAGGAATATAAATCCCTCGACGCCCTTCATCATCCCATCCTGATGCCCACTGAGGTCAGGTTTTCTGTCCTCAGTTTGGGTTCTCCACACACAGCCAGCTGGCCATTGAGTCCAGTGCAGGCCACAGGTTTTTATAAAAGGGAATAAAAGGGAGTTAAAAAAATAAGTCAGTAGATCACTGCGTGTGTGTAGCCTAAGGAAGAGACAATGCGTCTGACAATATTTCTGCTGCTTGTCTGCCGTGTATGTCCAGATATGTGCAGCCTGGCAGCTCATATCGTCTCAGCTGCAACACTGAGATTATTCTCAAGTTACCCGAGCCTGCTGTTTGATGTGAAACTGAACAAAAGGAGCAGGCTGTAAACGGAAGAGCTTCGGACCATGGCGCGGGCACAGATTTCCCAGTGAAGTCAACACCATGGCAATTAACAACTGCAGTTTTGGTGGACTGAGTCACTGAAGTGTGCTTGTTTTGTCTTATTGGTGGTTCCTCCTCTTTGTGAAGAATGGCATTCGCTGCTGCTGATCATAACTCAAAACGCAGCTTGTTGTACAATAACTACGCTACACACATAAAGCTAAACAATGTTTCATTTCTGCCCGTGTTGCCCCTGGTCAAAAATCTCATTAGGGTTCCCTAAATGACATTTAACACATACAGAGCATGGAGAAAAATCTCCCAGCTTAACAATTTGTTGTGTTTTAGACTTTCAGGCTTATAACCTTTGCTGCAAATAGCAATGCCATTCCTGAGTAACTCCCAAGTATATTGGTTTGTACAGGGCTACCAAAATGGATCTGTGTGGCTACAGTGGTTAATGGCTCAAGGGTTAAAAGGAGTTGATCTTTTGGTCAAAGCCTGAAGACAGAATTTATGCGAATATAAATTGAAGATATTCATTCATGTCACAGACTCACGTTTTCAGTTCAGTTTTGTGTTTGTTGTATTTCTAGTTTTACCCACTAGATGTCACCCGCACTAATGGTTCCATTTATCAGTCACAGGTGTTAGTCAATGTTAATCAATCAGTTTGCCCAGCACTCCCCTTTATATACCAGTCTTATGTTGTCATTCGTTGCCGGATTGTCTTGTGTATTTTGACAAGTCTCTCAAGCGGTTTTCCCCCTTGTTACTAAGTACCCCTGGGAGTCGACTCGAGTCCTTTCTTGTTTTCTACTCATTGTCTTAGTCAATTTGCAGCTTTTGTGTTTTTAGTATAGTTTGTTTATACTACTTGTATTGCATTGTCCCCCTGCATTGTGTTTGGTTGTTTTGTTTTTTAAGTAAAACCTGAGTTTTTGCCTCATCCCTTGTTTTCCTTGTCTCTGTGTCTGCGTTTGGATCCAAAACCAGCCTGTGCCCTTGATACATAATGTTCCTAATGTCTCCTTTTTCGTCCACACAAAATCCTTCTGTGTTCTTCATACTCAACTTTGAATGCTGGACCCACCAGAAGATTTCCAATCTGAAGAGTTGACGAGCCAGTTGAATTGCGTCAGAACAGCCATTAATGTGTAGAGCTCAGCCAACTCTCACTGTCCCCCATTGGTGAGATACAAGAGCCAACTTTGAATACACTGTTTCAAAGGCTAGGAGTCACTACAACACGTAGCTTAAGAGAACTGAGAATTTAAAGGAAGTAGGCCTTGTATTTTATTATGAGTCTAAATACAGTATCCTTCAGTGTTGGATACATGCATACCATCTCAGCCAACTGGGGTTGTAATCATGCCCCATAATTTGCATTTCAGTCATTACAATGGGACAGAAAATCTAAAATGCGATGAAAATTGTCCCGCTGGCAAGTGCACTTTCACTAAGATTTCATTTCAGATGTACTCACGGTTTCCTTCTTTTGTTATTTTGCAGTATTATCTTTTTTGTGAGTATTATCTTAATTGTTTGTCATTTTCTTGTTTCATTTTACTTTTACCGTATTTCCCCATGTATAAGACGCACCCTTTTTCGAAGAATTTGGGGTCTAAAAACTGGGTGCGTCTTATACAGTGGTTGTAGATGTTTTTACTTGCATTTCCCGCTTTTTCGCGCTTGCTGTCTTTGCGCTCATTGTTTCGCACTTGTTATATTAGGTTACGTTTTGCCACGTTCTGCCTAGAAATGGCTCAGAAAATTTTTTCGTACAGTGCTGAATTCAAGTTAAAAGTGATACAGTTTGCAAAAGTTAATGGAAATCGTGCTGCTGAACGTAAGTTTGGTTGGGAGTTTTGACAGTGATGAGGAGTTGTATGAATTTTATGATTAGTATAACTTTAGTTCAATAACTTTATGTAATACATTTTTTTTCAAATTTCGGTCCCAAAATTAAGGTGCGTCTTATACATGGGGAAATAATTAGTATTTTCGTTAGTTGGTTTTGTTTCATTTCAAAGCGTAATATTAGCCATAAACCATTCCTCATGTCACATTGCACTGCGATTGCTCCACTGCATTCTAAATGGGAGTATTCCAAAACCCATTTTCTGAGAAGCTCAGTGGAGTTTAGTCACTTTTTCCATATTTTGAAATGGCAACACTCTGAGAAGCACGCATTGCTGTAGCCTCAGGCTATTTGTAAATTTATGGGTGTTGATGGAGCTGTAGGGCCAAGCACAGTAAGGGATAGTGCTCACATTTCTGAAACGGTAAGTTATTCATCAGTGTTTTGAACAGTGGGTAGTTAAACTAGAATTAGGCATTCAAGGTGGCTATTTGAATGAGATGTAGGTGAAGGGGTATGAGGAAAAGATCCTCAATAATTATTTTATTACTAATAAATTATTAATACTAATATTTTGTTTTAGAACTATATATACTTTATTATTTATCATTATAGAGAATAGATAGAAGGGAAACAAAATCATTTTGTAAGTAAAACTGTATTCAAAGTACAGATGATTACATACACAGAACCATAGCATCAGATAGAATTAATGCACCCGGGTCAGGTTGCACCCCCACACGAAAAAGGACCTTTTACTGTTGGACATGGGCCCTTTGAGGCTGTTGCCATAGTTACATTCACCAAGAACACCATGACAAACCATGGATGTATGTTACTGTCCTGCTCAGAAGTCTGTTGCCTATGTTCACACTAACATGTTAGGTATGTGACACTGCAATCATCCCTTGCAATCACAGCTTCATAATATGCTCTCTGCCCTGCACGTACCCTTCAAATCTCTTTCCTCTTTTTTTTTTCCAGGCTACATCACTTCTAAATGAATAACTTGGGTTCCCCAACTTGAGTTTCCTGGACTTAAGCACCGACCAAATGTGGTCAAGTAGTGACGGTTGCCAAGGTCTTCTCTCAGCTTCGTGCTCAAAAACTGCTTTTCTAAGTGTGGGAGGAGACATTTTTTAACTCTGCAGGTTTGTATTCTCAGTGTTCCAAACTAATTACACTGGTTATCATAAACAAAAGCATTTGCTGTCAATGAATATTCAACAGCAACATACCATCCTACCAAGAATTTGTAACATGCCGTACAGTATAGCGTTTTTGTTTTGCTCTAAGAGGGGGAAAAAAATCTCTGTTGAATATTTATGTTTGTTGCACTGATGCAAACACAAACTTCTGGGTTTAATGATTGATTGATAAAATCCTGCCTTAAAAATCCCCTACTCACCACCCCTCCCCCCCAGTTATTGCCTTTTGTTAATATTTCACTTAAGGCAGAACAACACGATCGGGACCAGAAATGGAATTGCCAGTTGAGAGGAAAGAGGGGACTGGTTGTTCATGCTGTGAACATCTTTTGGAACCATATCAACCTGTTCCTAAAAAATTTGACTCAAATTACAACGATGTACAGAAAAAGGAAGCTGCAATCCCATTATTTCGACCCAGGGTGGTTTGCTGAGTTTTAGTGGTTGTTATTTTGTTGTCTGAAAATGTTCTGTTTTCAGTGTAGTTGGGTAAGTAGAAGCAGAATATTGATTGGTGTGAAAGAAGACGGTTTCCCAATCATAGCTAAAAAAATAAATAAAACAAGATATTCCTGGCCACGAGCATTTCACTATTTGCTTGCGTTATGTTAACCTTTTCAAACAGCGGTATTAAAAATAGGACTTTGCTGAATATCTCCACTTCAAAGGATTCCAGGATAGTGACTGGATAGTGATGCCGAAGGTGATTATTCTTTGCAATTCCCCAATAATTTGAACAGTAAATGAGTTTAGCCCTAATAGATAGTGGTCTCAGTATACGTATACAAGCCCTGTTGGTTTGTAATTAGATAAGAGACAGAATGTTCTGCATATATTGGTGGTATTAGGGTTCAGGTCTGGGTGTTGTAACAAAGGGCATTTCAAACTGCCTGCTTGTTGTGTTTGGGGTACCAATAATTTCATTGTTAATTAAATATATGTTCATGATTAGACATGGAGTTAATAAGTACGATTTATTCAAGAATAAAGAACTGCATTAAGTAGTATATTCCATGAATATGAACATGCAGTACTTGTCAATTCAATTACCTCCTACCTTGAAACATTACTTTGCATATCCGACGCCAAGTTGACTGAATATGGTATGGCCTGGAACCTTCAGGCAGTTTCCCCAGTTGACTGGGAGATGCTAGTGGGTCAGAAACAGGTTCTCTTTGTGAGGTTGCCCAAATGATTAAAATGTATTTTGGTTAGTGCCCATTCTGCTTTCCCTAGGTAGCCTGGTATAATCCACCAGACAGGGTGGTCTGGGAGGGGAGGGCCCAGAGTTTACAGGTATGTGCAGTATGCTGTGATTACAAAAGCTTCTTCTGACAGTTTATAACCTTGATTGATCTTGCTTAGTGTGGTTCTCATATAGGGACACCGCAGATGCATGAAGATGCTTTACACTTTTCTATCACGTTAGCACCGACACAGCCTGAACATTATTTTCCTGAGTTTCCTCGATCGATCTTGTTTAGTGTGCTTCTCATAAAGGAGCGCTGGAGATGCGTGAAGATGCTATACACTTTAGTATCATGTTAGCACCGATGCAGCCTGAACATCAGATGTGAACCTTGGCATTTGCCTCTCACAATTTCCCTCAGAAGCTCAAAGATTACATCTTTGTGAATCTATACATTTTTGCCTCTCCATACTGTTAAACAAAAGTAAAAGTAAGGCACTTTTTGTCTTTAAGAGCTAACCACGCAGTGTTAATAGACTGGCACTGCCAGGTCTAAAGAAAAGAATATCACCAAAATTGGAAAATAATACGCAGACAGAAATGCGTTTGACACATATAATTCATTAAATGTCATTTTACTTTCATTATAAATTAATAATAACAGGGTTTTTATAAATGCTTCGCTAGCATGATTGGAAATTTCTCTGTAGTATTCCCAAAATTAACAGACCTAAGCTTTCAATGGCAGGTAATATTTCTCTTTGACACAAATCCACAAGGGCAGTTTTTGAGGACTAAAGTCATAAAATAAATTAAGCATTTAAACTGAACTTAAATACCTACAAACAATGCCTTTTAGTGTGCAACCGCTATTTTCCATTTTGGCTGGAGGCTGGAGGCTACTGGACTGTTGCAGGTGTAAGAGTGAAGCAGAGCGTACTCTTCATCTTTATTCATGTAGGCCAGATTTTCCATTGTGGAAACCCTTAACTATCATTGCTGGTTTAGTGCTCGACTTAGCTGACACCTTCATCAGAACGACCTAATCAGCTGGGTGGGTCCTTTTCCATCATTTCAGCAGCCAGGATTGACCATTTGAAAATCAAATGTACTTGTCCAAAGGTTACTTAATGGTAGAAAAAAAATGTAATCAGAATCCCTAATTCACAGATACTTCTAAATAAATGGAATTTAAATTTGAAATGTTTAATTATTTGCACTTCTATCTTTTTCTTTTGTTGGATTTGAGCTTCCATTTTTAACAAAAAATAAAAGTTTCTAAAAGTTGGAGTTCCTCCAAACTTTTTGGCTCAAGGGTACAGAAAACACCAGTCACCAGTTAACCTTCAGCACCTCTCCCAATTTTGGGGTCACTTGGCCATATCTACTGAACAGTGAAAGCCACTGAACTCAACAACCTTTCCCTTGCTTCCCACCCCCTTCCATTCCCCTCCCCTCACCAGATATGCGCTGAGGTACATTTTAACAGGGAACAAAGCAGTCAGCCAACTACAACCTTGTTTTGATGAATAATGTAACACAACAATGCACTTTTTGTTCAACATAAGTCAAGAATTCTCACATGACTTTCCGTAGGCTACCTCAATAGGACATCACTCCATTATTATTCCCGACAATTTCTCCTACAGTCAAAATAGACCATCACTAATTCAGCTAACTTTTGTCAAAACGTTTATTCTGAATGTGGATTAAATGTAGTTTTACGTTTCACATGTCCTTTGCAACATATTTCAGGGGAGACACTTATTAATTCGTTTGACTCTAGTTTTTTAAACTTGTTTTCCCAAGCCTGGGATTATTCCGCTTTAGTCCAAGGATCTCTGCAACTTAATTTGCCCTGACTGAAGCCAGGCAAAGTAGGGATGAAAATATTTTTGGGGAAAAAATATCTAAATTACAGTGCTAAAAATTATGTTAAAATATTTAGCTGTTAACAAGCTCATCTGATGTGCGAAACCAAAATTGATACCAACACTGGTGCCAGTTTTAGCAGTAGTGAGCAATGTTAGCAGGCAGAAGTTTACCCAAGATCACATTTCTTGTTTGGAAAAAAAGCCTCTAAATTAAAAATCTGGATGCCAAATTTAAAAATGCATAAACTAAAGGATAAAATACACTACGGAGATTTAATAGCAGCCTAAACCGCCTCATAAACCACGGTGTATCGGTTTGGCTTTAGATGGGGCTATTTTCGCCCTTATGATCCTGCTGCTATGAAACTTGTAGTTCAGATTTTAATCAAGAAACTACATCACAAAAGCCGGAGTACTATGAGCTAGATTTCTTAGGTCAGAATCCAGTTGACGTAATTTTCCAACTGTGGCCAGAAGAGCGCAGCGGCGTAACACAACGGGCAGAGTGCTGCCTGGGCTGAGGTGGGTGGAAATCAGCAGGGCTACCCTCGTCTCGTCGATGACCAGCATCTCCAGTCAGTTTCTGGCAGTTCCGTTGAGAGGGACGTGCCTCCAATTACCCCCGAACCCCTCGCTCGGACTGTGTAGTCTGCAGAGTGTGTGAAAGACACCGGGGACTCAAAGACAACTAGGACTGAGAGAATTCTCATACTCATACTCATACTCATACTCATACTCATACTCCAGGTGTGTGATGGCAGGATTCGTATCGTTAAGCCAAGAAGCATTAGTACAACTGACGATTCCGTAATGGGGCGACAACAACTGAAATAAACTGGCAATTGCAAATTAATTCAGCTAGAATGAGAGCTATCTGGAAGCTCCACCAGGCCCACAATCTGCTCCACACCATCTGTATTCTACCACTACCCCGCCCAGCAACCCTTTCCTTCCTGTAGTTTTTGTCTTTTTTCTAAACAGTGTCACTTAATACATTAAGAGCAAGCTACAATGCTTTTTTTTTTTTTTACAGAGTTTAAGTAATCATTTCTTTAATTCAAGTCATAAGAAAGTGTTATCAAAATTAAAAGTAGGTAAAGGTTTATGCACGCTCATAGAGGTAGAGAACAAAAATTACATTTTCAACATGCTAAAAAAGTAGTTTTCAGAACATTCAGAAGCAGCATCATTTATATTCTTATGTAACAATTTATTTTTCATTTAAAAAACATCCAGTGGAAAATAATTTTTTTTTTAAAAGAAATCAAGCCTGCTCACAGAAAAGAAGAATTAAACTAATTTACAAATGACCATTTTGTTATCATTGAAATGTATTCTTGAATTTCTAATGTGAGGTAAATAATTTGGCTCGGTGTGTGCGTGTGAGACACCGAGTCTCACAAACAAAGGGAAAAGTGGAGCCCGGGTCAGGAGTGGGGGTGAAGGTAAAAGATGGCACCGGAATCTTCCAGTCGTTTCAGAGCTTCTGCCTCGTGGTTGAGATCGTGGTTTGAATCCTAAACATGAAGCAGACCATGGCACCAAAATAACAGCATTTAAAAGGTTTGCATGTGACACTGAAGTGGCTTAAAGATTAAACCATAGACAATAGACAACCATAAACATATGTTTTCTATTTGTTTCCTGCATGCCACATTGCTGGATAAGATGTTGCTGACATTCAATTGGTCCAAGTTAATAAAAACTTAATTGAGGTAATAGAACACAACTTCTACAAAGATAAGCAATAGCAGTACCTTATTATCCTCACTCACCTTCATTGACTTCATTGTATCATATCCGTAATAGTGAATGGGGTGATTCTGGTTATTTGACTCTGGGTAGCCAAATCCAGCAATGTGCACCACGTCACAGTAGTTCAAGGCCACGTATATGGCCAGAATCCCAGTGGTGGGGTGAATAGGCATCTGCATTAAAATAATTTATGTATGCGAATGTGGTAACAGGTTGAGGGCAGGTGTAATATTACATTCCAGCAGATGGCACATAGAGCCCCCCCCCCACATATTTCTTTAATAGTTTTCTTTCTAGTTTCCTGAAAGGTAACTCTAAAACGCACAGGGTAAGATCCTCAAAGACAACCCTTGGAGCTATAAGTATGCTGAGTTTAGAACAGTTTTCACTAAACGTCATAGCAATGCATAGCAGCTTCCTCTCAAACAAAGCAAAAAGGACAAAGGTAAACATTTCTGATATTCTGCATAAGCTTCATTGGAGATGGATTTGCTTTGACCTAATATTTTGACCTGTCTCTTGAGGATTTTGAAAATCAGGGCACATTGCTTCCACGTGCAAAAAAGAAGGATTTGTTGTAATTTTTTTTAAATAGGCAATTAAAACAACATTTGCCCATGTGATTTGAATCATTGGTTCTTGTAATGTGGACTCAAATTGTTTTCACTCAGTGGTTTTAATTACAAGTGAACCATGTCCACGCACTGCTGAAATGTACAGTTGTTCTAACTTATTTTAGGGGATAAGTACGTTAGCTTTTTTCAAACATTCTCTTGTCTTTCTATCATTGCTTTAGCTTAATGGACAAACTGGTTCTGTTTATGGCCCTGTTTAATTGAGGACATAAATAGTGCGATTATGTGATTACTAAACAAATAGTCTTCTATAAATTACCAGTATATCAGAATTATTCCAGACATATCAGGGTGGATCTAAAACAAGGATTACAGATAAAAATGAATACATAAAAACAATGGAGGCACCATTAATAATCTGTAAACATTTATTTTGTTACCGCTGATTAACTGATATTTTTTAAGCAGCTAAAAACATTATTTCTATCATTGAAATTACATCAGTGAATGGAATGGAATTAATGGAATTTCTTCATTGAGCCTCTTTATTGAGCCAATTGAGGAACAGTTTTGTCCAAATCAAATTCAAAGCTGGGGGTGGGGGGGGGAACCCTGAACCCACAAATGACTTGTTAATAAATTTTGTCCTTGTTCCTCAGAGTGGGACAGCAGGGTGGCCGAGAAGACTCAGTCCTGTAGCCAGAGAAGGAAACTAAACCTGACGCTTGATGTTCCACATTGGTAGTGAAAACAGGGAAGGAGTACCAACAACGGTCTATCACTCTTTGCCGTTTGAGTCATATTATATATTATAATGCGCTACAAACAGAGAAAAATACTAACCGCTTTGGACTAAGTTTAAGGTCATATGCTGATGCACTGGCTTATATTATATGACAGCATGTTAGCGTTTCTGGAATAAATAAATCAAAATGTAAAGTGAAATTGACAAGAATTGGTGGTTTTAAGCAATATCGAACATTACAGAATCTACCTTCAGCAAAGATTGAGACGGAAATCTAAAACACTATTTCTATTGGCTTCTATTTTCTGCAAAAAATAAGGGGCCGTTTACCGAGACTTAAGTTAGCTCATCAGTAAACTTAATATTGTAAAACATTTAATGTCTCACTATTACAATTTCATTATTAGTATGCGCGTTCATCGAGAAAGGCTTACAATTTCTACATTCAGCCACTGGTATAGCTGGACATTTACTGAAGCAATTCAGGTTAAGTACCCTTGCTCAAGGGTACAACATCTGGGGTTGGACTTGAACCAGCAACCGTTCAGTCATTTCTATTCTAACATAGACATAATTTTAGAACAAACCACACCCACAGCAATCATTTTTCACAGGTTCATTTTTTCAGAGGTTTCCTGCTACTTTCAAACATGGTGTGATGTACACCAGTTTTACAGCTTCTTCCTGTTCATACAAATATCAGTGTATGTATAAGATCAGAAGGACTACAGGTTTCGATACAGGATTTGAGACTGCAATTTAGACGAGCATATCTGACAAAGTGTAACACGAGGCGATTTTTTTAGATGCCTGTAAAACAGCTGGCATTTGCGCTCATTTAGGTGTTCAGGTCACTGTGGGCCTTTTCCTGTTTGCACCGCATCTTTGTGTGAGATACAAAATAACAAACTCAAATGCACATGCGTGGCCTGGGTTATCTAGTAGTTACATACCTAAGCTAATGTCATGTATTGGGAACTTCAGTTTGGGTTACCGAGAACTGAGAATGAAAGTCCACAGAAAAGGGGAAACCTAGTCACGAAAATTGTCACTTAAAAATATCTTTTGCACTTTAACATATTAAGGCAGAACCAGACCGAACAGCTCATGCCTGCTTTCCTCACCTTTTGACTCTTTGGCTGTATGTTCAGCGGGATTTTCAGCAGGCGGCTGGCTGTCTTCTGCAGGAAGAAGGGGTCCAAGATGCGGATTTGGCTCGTTTTGCCCAGCCATATTTGGGGAGGGAGCTTCCAGAAGCCTTTCCTCACCTGGTGACATGAATGTGGAGGCGGATATATTCAAAATCTTACATTACCCTCACTGCGCCTGTCTGTCCTGGTTTCCAATGCCACTCAATACGATTAATACAGGTTAGAATACACTCTTAATAACTCCCCGTTAAGGCACATTACACAGAATGGGGTAAGGAGGTAAGACATAGACTTCAAATTTCATGCCAGTACCAGAGAACATTAAATCAAACTGTGAGAATGGATGAAGACCTACTTCTTGTGAGAAGCAAGAAATGCCCCGCAGTGCTGAGAAACCAAATCAAACCTAGGGAAGTGAAGCCAAGAGAAAACAGCCAATACCCTCTTTTCGTCGTATAGAATCTCTTTGAGCCAGCGGAGGTCATGCTGTTTGAAAGGCACCAGCACCATGACGGTGTCTTGCTCATTGTGGAGGCTGGGGTCGGTGGAGGCCGACTCAGGGTAGAAGAAACGCATGGTGGTCTTGTTGCCCACATCACTTTCATAGCCCCTTACCGGGGCGTCGTTCAGCCTGCGCCACAGAGGAACATCAAACACAGGGTTGACAGTCGTCCCCAAACAAAAACCATTAGAACAAGACTTCCTCAGAGCTAAGACAACACCGCAGCACCTTACGTCATCATTGCAGACTGACACTAGGGCTACAATAACAGGATAAAATAACAACACGTGTCAACACAGATATCTCTGGCCGAGAAAGAGCAATATTTCCAGACATTACAATTAACAGCCACCACTTTACAAATATAGCTGACAGGGTTTTATCGAAAATGTTTTAATAAATGCACTGCAGTTCTTTTTTTTTTCTTCTCAGAAAAAATTAAGATTGTTATAAAAAGAATGCAAAGTGCCATTTAGCTTTGCACATTATATTATTTTATAATTATTTCCAGTTTAGGTTTCACGATGTACCAATGACACTTCACACTTCAACTGCTATACGTATGGCATCAAAATATTAAGGTAAAATTAAATATATTTAACAGATCATGAAACTGAGCGCGAGAAATATATTTTCTTCACTATTGCTCCTTTTTTAATATATTATTAATATTTTATGCATGGTATGGTCAATACGCTTGTTTCAAGCTTTACATATGTTAGTGTATTTATCTCCCAAAATAATTATTCTCATTAGGTGCTAAAAAAAAGGTTCTACACAGCATGCCAACGGTATTACCAGGTGACATTTAAAGTGTCAAGGTACTACAACAGTAAATGCCTGTGAAGAAAAGATGAATGTCTGGGTCTGCCAGGGGTTTAGTTCCACCACAGAGAACTTTACATATAATACATAAACAAATAATAAACAGTGTTTAATAAATCATTATATGACTAAACAGTACAGGGTTTAATGTGTTCCCATAACTAGGCCCATTGAGGCTACAAAGACTTTTCCAAATGAAAATGTTAAGGTTATTTGCATGAACTCATAGCTTGCATTGTTTACTCATTGATTTGGAATTTAAATTTACTAACCACTGGCTTGAAATAACACTTCTACTTAATCTTTGTTAATCTTTTGTTTTTTTCTGTCTTCAGTCTCCTTTTCAGCAAGTGAAATGCATGCTCATTTGGATTTGATTTAGGTGATTGACTTGATCAGTCCAAAAAAAATTCACTTTTTCTCATTCATGAATGCTTTGGTTGAGTTGGCAGTGTGTTTGGGGTCATTGTCTTGCTGCAGGATGAAGCATTGACGTTTGAGGATTTTCTTCATATGTTCTCATCCTACTGCTGCCGTCATCAGTTACATCATCAATAAAGACAAGTGAGCCAGATCCAGAAGCAGCCATACATGCCCAACATGACAGTATTTCCTCCATGTTTCACAGATGAGGTGGTATGCTTTTGATCATGGGCGGATTCTTCCTTTCACCACACTTTTGTAAAGGTTTATCTTGGTTTCATCTGTCCACAAAACTATCTTCACTCTTCTGGCAAATTCTTATCTGGCCTTTTTATTCTTTACGCTATAGAGAGGTTTGCATCTTGCAGTGTAGCCTCTATATTTCTGCTCTCCAAGTCTTCTGCTTACAGAGACTTGTGATTCATCTGTCATCAACTGCAGTCATCCTTGGCTGATCTGTTCTGTATTGAGTCCACCAGTGGTTGCTTTCTTTTCAAGACTTTGCTGCTGTGCTTGATACATCCAGTTTCTGTGCTTTCCTTCATAACAAATTATTCTGTTCTTAGCTTACAGATTAGCTGGTTTTCAGCTATAGTACATGTCCTGGTCTTCATGATGGTGTATGCCCTCTAATTCTGAATGCAACCTCCACAAATACAAAACTAAGGCTAAAACCAAGACCAGACATCCACTGTCAACAATCAACAAAACAGCCGTTTCTGTAAAAATGTAAAACATACATGCATGTAAAGACCATGAAATAAAATCTGATTGTCCGATCTCAAATCCAAATGCAAAAATAACAAATTTAACTCTACTAGTAACCATAATCTTATCGAGTTACATTCTTGTTTGGCAGCCAAGAAAACTCCTACATAACATTTTCACATAGTATCTTTCTTGAGTTCAAGGTTTGCAGAAACTCCCACAGAGAATTCTTGGGAAACATTCTCAAACATCCTCCTGGTGATAGCTGGATAAGTGGCCCCTGTACCAATTATCGTTGTTGTAAAGCAGGAAACTGGTCGGAGCTGAGCCCAAGGTCCAGTCAAGGACTAAGTAACACACGGAATATGGGGGGGGGG